>JBCEWC010000215.1:0-24806 GCA_038996855.1 Solanum aculeatissimum
CGTTTTTTAATGTTTTCAGTATATTAAAACTGATATAGTCTAATTTTTAATAACTAATACACACAGATCATCAATAATCCTAAAATTTGCATTGTATCAATGTTGATGTTTATGTATCGATGTTTCTTAAAAAATAAAGAATTTTTAGTAATTTCAGAAAAAGTTAGTATATATTGAGATTATGCATATAAAATTTGGGATTTCTATAATTTGACCTTTTTTAAATATGACTAAACGATTCTGTTTGATCTTAAATGACCTAGAGAATGATACTCATTGTTTCTCAAGGACCAACATAACTTTTTTTTTGTTTGAGTTTTGAAGTCACAAAACAAGAAATACTCTCATCTTTTGATGTGTATTAATCCATGAATTGTTTTGGAATACAATTGACTAACAAATAAATTTTACTAGTATTTTTTTAAATTATAATAAAATGAAAAGTGTTGTCATATATATTAGTACCATATTCTTTTGTATAGCTAATTTTTAACTTTACTAATTAAATTGATCTAATTTAATTTAATTTTTTTATTAATTAATTAAATTAATTTAATCTAATTTAATTTTTCGATTGAGTTAAACTAATTTTTTAAAAGAAAACACAATATTTATTTTGGAATAGAGAGAACGTTTGACGGTCCAATAATGATAAAAATTTATTCACATCTGATATTTATATCAAATACATCACACATATATTTACACATAATAACTTTTAATATTTATTTTGTTATTAGTTAATATATATTTGTATATCATTACTTTATTACATAATTTAATTCATATGATTTAATGTAAACACTCGAGGTGAGTAAAGTGGATTGTACAATGATACATGAAAAGTCAATTAATACTTCAACAAGAAAAGATTTCAATAACATCTTTCATTTACTACTTAGAATTCCTTTCTCCTTTTCTGTCCATTCTTCTTTCCAACCATGGAAGGTGAAAAAGGTCATATAGTCCTCTTCCCTTTCATGGCACAAGGTCATATAATCCCTTTCTTAGCTTTAGCTACCAAAATTTCACAAAAGGGTTATCAAATCACTTTCATAAACACACCATTAAACATCAAGAAACTCAAATCATCATCAAAAAATCCATCTTCAATTCACTTTCTTGAAATACCCTTTGACAGTAGTGAACATGGGCTTCCACCAGATGCTGAAATCACTGATTCTTTACCTTACAATCTTGCCCTTAAACTTCTTGAAGTTTCCCCTTCACTTGAATCTAACTTCAGAAGGATTCTAAGTGATCTTGTTGATGTAAAGATTGGATTTTTCAAGAACCCCCCAATTTGTGTCATAGCAGATTTCTTTTTTGGATGGTCAGCTAAGGTAACTCATGAATTTGGTATTTTACATTCCATTTTTTGTGGTGCTGGTGGTTTTGGATTAGCTTGTTATTACTCTATGTGGATGAATTTACCTCATAGACATACTGATAAACTTGAGTTTCTACTGTCTGATTTTCAAGAAGCTGGAAAATTTCATGTCACACAATTGTCACCTAGTCTTGCTATAGCTGATGGAAATGACCCTTACTCAATTTTCCAGCTGAAAAATCTTCCAACTTGGAAAAACTCAGATGGGGTTCTTTTTAATACAGTTGAGGAGTTTGAAAAGAGTGGATTGATGTATTTTAGAAGGAAATTATGTATACCAATTTGGGCAATAGGACCAATACTTTTTCATGACAGCATTAATACAACTCCAAGGAAAGAACTGGGTATTCACTTGGATAAATGTAAAGAATGGTTGGATAAAAAGGAGGAAAAATCAGTTCTTTACATATGTTTTGGTTCACAGAACACAATTTCAGCATCCCAAATGATGCAACTAGCAAAAGCATTAGATGGGGTTGAAGTAAACTTCATTTGGGTAATTAGGCCACCTTTGGGTTTTGATGTAAATGCTGATTTCAGACCAGAAGAATGGTTACCAGAAGGTTTTATTGAAAGAAATCAAGAAAATGAACAAAGAGGACTAGTAGTATTGAATTGGGCACCACAAGTTGAAATCTTGGCTCATGAATCAACAAGTGCATTTTTAAGCAATTGTGGTTGGAATTCAGTTCTTGAATCATTAATCAATGGGGTTCCATTAATTGGATGGCCAATGGCAGCTGATCAGTTTTTTAATGCTAAGTTCTTGGTAGAAGAAGTTGGTGTTTGTGTGGAAATGGCTAGAGGGACAACATTTGATGTGAGCTATGGAGATATAATTGAAAAGATTGAGTTAGTTATGGGTAGTGAAAGTGAAAAGGGGGAAAGATTAAGGGGTAAGGCTTGTGAAGTTAAAGAAATGATTAAAGATGCTGCTAGAGATGAGGATGATTACAAAGGATCTTCTGTTAAAGCTATGGATGAATTTTTTAACTTGATGATGAAAGAAAGGATTGGGTCACAATAATTGGTTGCTTTTTGTTAATAAAGAAAGAGAAATCTAGAAGAAAAGTTCAACCCCTTTCTTTATTTACCTTTTTTTAATATATATATATTTGGATGTTTCTAGTTCTTTACCTTTGACCAAGATTGCAATGGGGATGGATAAGATACTTTCATCTTTAATCGTGAGTCTCGAGTCAAGTTCTGAATATGTAAAAATTTCTAGCTTTGTACAGATGAATTTTAATTAGTCGTGTTTTGAATGTGAATATCGAAATCAGATGAGATCTACCTTCTCAATTTTCAAATGTGATGTGAATACAAATCAGTCAAAACTTCAAAGCGAGGATCAACCACCATATGGTATATACAAGCTTAAATATATTTTTAGTTACCACACCTATTTTTAGTTAACTCTGTATATACAAGCTTGCTTATATTGTTGATCTCAAACGTAAAATAAAAGAGGACCACATGAAAACGCTCTTTAGTGGAGCTTTCACCCTACTTGATCATACCAAGAAACAATTGACCGCTCAAAATCACTGATTAGTTGAATGAGCCCATTTTTTGACCTATCAAATAATTACAAATTTAAAAAAAAATAAAAAACAAACTCACCAATTTCTTAGTTGTCATTGGATGGTGACATATATTTTTTGAAATATTAGCAGAAATAATGAATTTTTATTGTACTATATTTATTTGTAGGCCCTACAAAATTTGGATGTAAATACTGTACAATGGTACTTAATTTTAGGTGCATCAAATTTATTCACTATACATATTATATACTCCCTGTCATTCAAATTTATTAATTTTGATCTTGTTTTTTAATATAAAATCATATTTAAAATGACATAAAAAAAATTATGATTCACGAACACAATTCAATTGACTCTCGAAATTCGAACACAAATCATAAGTTGGGACAAATAAAGTAATGTGGCCTTGACATGTGATGGTTTTAATCAATGTTGTGATACCATGTGAAAAATAAAAAAAAACTCAATGATTACAAAAAAAGAAAAAAATAATAATAATAATTGATATTTTTATCCATTATATACATTTGCAACATATAAGTTGTCCAATGTGGGACTAAAAAAAGAATATATACAAAATATAACTTAACTATTATTCATAATAACCTTATAAACAATGATGCTGAATCTGATGCATTTTAATTTATGTGAACCTATTTACCAGAGTTCGGAGGTAAAGAATGAAAGAAAAACTTTTGAAATTTGTGATATGTGCTACTATCGGACACCAGGTAAAACCCCAAAAGAAAAGAGTTACCAGGACCAACAACTCCTAATACAGAAGTGGAAGATGTGTTACCTGGACTTCTGTAGGGGGAAATCAATCATAAGTAATGCAGATTAGTTCAATATTCATCATAATCATAGTGTTGATCATAGTCATACCCTCCAACATCCTCATCGTATCGCATATCCTCATCATACTGAACAAATGATTCTTCATAAGTCTCGTCTTCTTCTGGATCAATTATGCTGCTCTCGTTATGATTAGTTGAATCATCCACATTTCGAGTATTCTTTGGGTTCTCCAGAATTTCCTGTATAAATAACATGATCAAGAGTTAGACGACATCTTTTATCGAGATGAGAGCAACAAATGCTTTAGAATAGTGTAAGTTGACCTGTAGATGTTCAAAATTTCAGGGTGCTCCAAGGTGGTTGTTCTTTTTATAAGCCTCCAATGTTAATATTAGAGAAATCAAGGAGCTGAACTAACTAAGATCAGGTCCAATTCGGGGCAGAGGCACAATGCAAGTTATGGATTCAGTAGAATCCAGTAACTTTGACTCAAACCCTGTATCCATCTTAAAGAATTCATTTGATATGTATAAATCTCCTATTGTGATATCAGATCTTTCCATTGGGACATGACTTCACTTGCAAATACTTAGTATTTGTTCGTTTTTTTCAACTTCAACTTGAAAACCATAATTTGAAGTTGAAAAACTTGTTTAAGGAGTATTTCAAGTAATAAATATGGTTTCACTTTCTTTCTCTATATTGCTTTGGACTGAGGGTCTACCGGAAACAACTTCTCTACTTCCAAGGTAGGGGTAAAGTCTATGTACACTTTACCCTCTCTAGATCCTATTTGGTTAGATTAAACTGGGTGTGTTGTTGAAATCTATTCAGAACTCAATAAGCAAAATGAATTGTGGTTAAGAACCCATAAACTAAAAATCTAGCTCCGCCTTTGGATCCAAAGATTAGCCACCCCTTCCTTACTCCTTTTTCAAGAAACTATAGATTCAGTATCCGCTGAATGGAATAGAACAATTTCTATGTCAGGATGGATGAGTGTATTAGAGAGTTGCTAAATGTATCTCCCAAAACTTTAATTGCAGAGATCATAAGATGCAGCAGTGGCAGAGGGAAAGTCTGGTAAATCTACACTATTTAGTTTTCATTTATTCAATTTCCTCCCATTTCTTGAATATCCAAATATTACGCATATAGAGTCTCAAACACCAGCTCTCTCTGTCCACCACCAACACCGAATATTCTGCTTATGTTCTTTTCGATAAAGAAAATGATACTCTGCTAAAGGAATTGACATCTGAGTAAAATTGAAATTAAAAGCAGGTATAATGGAATTCTCAAGAAATTTTGGAGTAGGAGAAGCACATACAGAATCATCAAAAAGCTTTTCTAGCTGATCATAGTTGATCTTAGAGCATAGCCTCTGCATCATGTAATATAAAGTAAGGTAAGATATAAACAACATAACCAATAGATCTGATAAATATTGTTTCATGCAAAAGAGGAAGATAGACCACGCAATGTAAACATAATACAAAGAAGAAAAGAAATGATTCAAGACCAATGAAAAGAAAATAAAATCCTTCTATGTATTTAACATAGTTGCATATTCTTAATGGTAAACTGGACTTGCAAGCTCATTTGTAATCCTTCTAATCATCCAAATTTAGGTTAAATGTGACAGATGCGTTAAAATTGAGGAAAACCTTGACTCAACAAGAAAAATAGGGACATGCTGGAACATTTATCAAGACTATGAACAGTTGCGGGAAAGGTAAGAAACCTCTGTAACACACACATCCCTGTAAACAAAGTGCTAAAGATTTTAAGTTTATTTTCCTCTATCATGCATACCTTTCTAGTTAACATTTGCTTCGTTGCTTCAAAAGGGGTTTTAGCAGGACCAGAATTCTTCAGTTTTGCAGCCCTTTTCTGTCGCTTTTCCTGCATATCATAAAGCAAACTGTAAGCTAATTCCAGGAGATCTCTAGAGCAACTATTGTGTATAAGAAATTTCACATGTATGTGCTATTCTTGTGGTAAGTAACTAAAGAACGAGAAAACATGTAGTAGTCAGTTGGTGTTGTATGTTTTATTTCCTCCAGAAGACCCACAAGAATGCTAGTGGGAAACTATACATTGCCTACAGTTGCTATTGTTTAATTCAAATCAAAGTTGAAGAAATTGATCCTAGTTTGAATTACCAACCTAAGCCTTCAGGCAAAGATATATTACATTTAAATGCAAATTTGTAAGACAAACAATATGCATGGACAAAAGGCGTATCGAAAGGAGAATCTTGAAAATGAAGCTAGAATCATCAAGAGTGATTGAAGATATGAAATGACACTCAAAATTAAGGGGGAGAGCCATAAATATACTTGTGAATATTCTAGAATTACTAAATGCATTTTGCTGTCATCCATGTGACTTTAGGATATTTATGTAATTAGGTGCATAACCATTATATTATCTGGGTTACATGATCTTTTAGATGGCTTTAGTAATATTAATGTGACTAAGTTCATAGTGTGTATGTGAAAATATTTAGTAGAAGTGTCTCTTAGCACCTATTACAAGAGCCCCTCCTAATGTTGTTTCATAATACTTAGTGTACCTCATGTTTATCACCCTTTTTCCATCCTCTTTGTACCTTACCATATTTTATATTTAGAAACTAGCTTATACAACACTAAGAAACTACCAAGGACCCCTTATTTTCCTCATGATTGAAACTCAGAAACATTCTCAAAAGTTTAACCACTAAAAGAGATTGAATATTTTTTGTCTCATTTTCAATTATTGTACCCAAGCCTCGAGTCCTTAGAAATATAAGAGAAAACCGCAAGTCACTGTTCAAATGTTTGTTGTATTTAAATATATTAACAAACATCAACTTTTTAACAGCCATTGCCATCAACAAAGTTACCATTCTCTAACGTATCTTGGTTCCTCAATATGATATCAATTTTCACCAGGTAACAAACTCAAGATAAGCTCAGAATACAACCTTTCTTGACTCTGCAACATTATTAGCAACAGCAGCAGCAAGCCTTCGTGCATGTTGCACATCCTCCGAACAGTTAGCTAAAATGGACTCTTCAGCCTTCTTTGCATCTAATGCAGCTGCTTCCTTTGCTGCTTTTTCCTATAAATATTGATCAGCAAGCTCACTCAGAAGAAGGAAGGGAAAGGCCGGTGAAGAAGTGAGTGCATACTACTGTTTTGTGATGAGAAAAGTCGTCGTGAAGATGGACCAAAGGGAGCAAAAGTGTAGCAAAACACTCATCGCTTAACCAGATTTGACTTAGTAAGAAAAACAAAAACAAATTGATCTAACATAACAAGACCTCTATTATAACTGCTAAGTGCAAATAGTAACTCATGAATCAACAATATATGAATTCAAGTACTTGTTAATATATATATTTATAAATCCTATGACCACTATAGGACCTTGTGATCTACATTCCAACTTTGGTGATTTGCAAAGAAATTAACTGAATCACCTCATATTCCGGGTTCATTTTTTCCCAAATGATCTTCTTACAGCATTTCGCCTTCTCGTCGAGAAGATAAATGTCAATCTGACAGAAATGCCAACACAGAGTAACAGCAACAACAGGTTAGTGAAGCAGGAAATATGTACCCAAATATTGTGCAACTAAATCCAGTTGCCACAGGTAAACATTCTGTTGAAGCAGAACAGTTTTTCATATATTTGCTAATAAAGTTTTTTTTTTAATGATCAAGTAAATGTATTCTCATTCATAAACTTAGCCAAACTGGCCGTGTACAAACTGTTATAATACCATAAAGAATAGATCGTGGGCCTAACTCAACCTCATAAGCTAGCCTAAGAGGTGAGAATTGCCCAAACCATACAAAAGAGACCACTCATCCCTTGTATGGCTGATGTGGGAGTCTTCACACTCCCTCACGCCCAAGGCTGGACATTGGAGCATGAGCAATTTAATATGGGTCCCAATCTAATACCATGTAAAGAATGGATCTTGGGCCTAACTCAATCCCAAAAGCTAGCTCAAGAGGTGAGGATTGCCCAAGCCATATTAAAGAGACCCCCATCCTGACCGATGTGGGACTTTTCACAAATACAAAGTTCACTTATTATGATGCTTCTTTCCAAGCAGAGGATGAAAAGTATGATCAGCTAGTATCATACTATCATTTGCTAAGTATCATGTGATGAGGTATGGCAGGATGAAATCTGTCAAAAGTCAGCTTTTGCACTAGGCTGGCATAGTTTTTAAATAAAACTTTCAAGGATTGTGATCATTGAAGTAACCCCCTGCCAAATGAAAACCAACATAGAAGAAGTAGCATACCTCTACATCATCAATATCAGTAAAGCTCCCTGATTCATCATGATCATCAGGACCCATATTATCCATGTCATGTACTGTATCACGAGTCACATTGTGCTCAGTTTTATCCACTGAGAATGCCCCTGCAATTGAGAGAAAAGTAACTTTATGGTTTAGATCCAGAACTCCCTCCCAACATTCCAACTCCAGAAGAAAATAAACATTTACCTATTTTCTCAGACCCTGATATCTGCACATTTTTACTCCCAGTCACACTCTGAGTGTTCCCTCCCTTTTCAGGCTAATCATCAACCAAAAGATAACAAGAGAACGCATAAGGCAGTATTCATAGAGAAAAAAAAATGTCTGCATATGTCCACTAAAAATCAATTAGATTCAAGATTTTGGCAATAGCATAAGGAAAGACTTCTCTAAGAAATCACAAGAAAGGGCTGGACACTATTCTGAACTATCATTAAGATCACTGAAATAAACAATAATTATAATAAGAAAAACGTTTTTCCAATAAACAATCGATCATCATCATACATTTAAGTGACAGGAAAATGAACATTTACTGTTCCTTCAAGAGATGGAAAGGATACATTAGGAAACTATTAGGGCTCATCTTAACTTTTGTAAGTGAATGTTGTGGGAAACATATAGTTTATCTTTCTGCAGGTTAAGCTCTGTTTAGCTTGATGCAACCTCATATTTAGGAATTTAATCCAGAGAAAATCTAGAGTCTAAGCAGAAATCGTCTTTTCCCTGCACTTGCTCTTTTTTCTTATAGATACCAATTCTTTTCTTTCAAATGTATCCTTCCATCTTGAAACTTTAACCTGTTTTGTGTCCTTTCCAACAATCAAAAGCATTCTTGAAAGCATAAAACTCTACAATACAACTACAAGGTAATAATGCTTTTGATAAGTAGCAGCTCCCATGAGTACCTCAATGCCATTGTTCTCCACCTGATTGGACATGGAAAATTTTGGATCCTCAGCAGCTTCTTTGGCCACTAACCTTCTCCTCTCAGCATGTTGGAAGGCTGGAGGTTCAGATCCTCCATCAAGCCCACCCGAAAGTTTTACAAACTGCAAACACTTTCATGAGCATTACATATGATTATCATAGCTATATTAGAGAAAACTTAGAAGGTCAAAGGTACCAAGTAATTACATCATTGTAACAACTTTCACAAAGACCATGAGCAAATGGCAGATCCACACTTTCTTTGTGTTCACATAGCACTTCTGCGATCCCAGATCCTTTTGACACTGAACAAAATTGTGGGGCCAGCCTCTCTTCTTTCTCAAACTCCTTAGCTCTTGTATTGAACTCCTCAATCTAGTTGCAAGTTAGAAGTAATAGCGTGAAACTCGGAAAGGAAATTTTTTACTAAGCCATCACCACAGAGACAACTTGCATCAAACTCCAACATTAATGTGCCACAAAAAAAGGAGGGAGTTAAAATTTTAGATTCCCAAGAAAATTTGTTTGGACTGAACAATAAAATATATGTCATCAAGCACATCCTCCCTAGACTCCACTTGTGGGATTTTACTGGGTATGTTGTTGTTGTTTTTGTAAGCACATCAAGCTCATGAAAAATAGCACGTCACTAGGTGATGATTTCCCCTGAAGCCCGAGACACCCAGCCCATGGACAAGTTCTTTTCAAGACTCCCCTAGTTGAGCAAGAGGGAAAAAAAAAAGAAGGGAGGAGTCCAAGGAGGTGAAATTAAAATCTTTCCAAAGTGCAGGTATTGAGTGGCTTCATTACATACCAGAATCTGGTTAAACTGTGAAGCGGTAGACTAGATGAGATCTTTTATTTGCTCCTTTTTTGGGTCTTCTGTTAACAAATGAGTTTCTTATGAATAGCAATAAGAAACGTAAATACCCATTAGTAGAGGCAAAATTGTCAGGCTCTCTCTCTCTCAATGACATCGGTATATATCTACTGTACTAGATGTGTATGCATTCCATAAGTTTTATGATATTGGTTCCAGCATGGGTACCAAATTACGTTATACACCTTGTCCATGAGCAGGAGTAAGCACATCACAATACTACATAACTTTTTAAGACTAATTTAATAGCTGATCCCCTCCCAACAAAAAATAAATGGACACGCAGACATGCTTAAATACATGCACATGAAGCATTTCAAACACAGAATATCAAAGTATAAGCGGTGCTCATCCTACCATAAAAAGAAACGGACCTGCAGACATGCTTAAATACATGCACAAGAAGCAATTCAAACACAGAATATCAAGGCATAAGCAGTGCTCATCCTACCAGAAAAATGAAGGGACCTGTAGACATGCTTGAATGCATGCACGTGAAGCAATTCAAAAGTATAAGCAGTGCTCATCCTACCAGCTTTCGATACATACCGTTAAGCTCCCAGATTCAGTTTTTTCAAATTCAATCAAACGCCTGGTCAATGTTGCTTCACAAATATGTACAATTTTGATCTGTTGACCAAAAGAGTAAAGAAAATATCATGTACCTTGTCCTACGTGACCATAACAAAATTAACTATGGGAGTCGTGAAAGTGTTTATGCTACATAGGCTTCAACATAAAATAAGTTGAGAAAGCAGCACAAGAACAGATGTCAAGTCCAATGCCATGAAAAAGTCCAAATTTGTGACCAAGAAAGTAGTCTTTGAAAACTAGCTAAAACGCGTTAGTGAATAAAACTTCTTTTTCATATGAAGTAATATTTCATGAGAAGGCATCAAGCAGATGCAAAGCTTACATAAGAAAATTGGTCCATCCAGATACACAAAAGACTAAGAAAGCTTACTTTCACACACATTATCTTACTTTCAGATGCACATAAGTTGTAAGCAGAACAAAACTTACATCATGAAGCCTGTCAATAAAGAAATCTGAATTCTGACCATCAATATAAAGGAAATCTAGAAAGACCACTTACAATTTCAGATTTAGAACGATTCAGTCCATGTGAAAGAGCAGCAATGTACAGTGCAGCTCCACATACCCCACTTGGCTTTCTCCCTGTCTATAGACAATTTATGGATTTGTGCAAAAATGTTAGTGCTTTTTATTTAGTTCCATAGAATTACTCCAGTACTTCCACTTAAATTATACACAAAGACAATCATGTATAACCTGCATCCAATCACGCTTCATGCTGGCCACAATGTGAAGTGCAGTTCTAGAAACATTTGGCTTCCTTTCCCCAAATAAACCTACATTATAAATAATGGTCTTCACTGATGGACTCCAAGAAACTAACAGTAACATTATATTGACTGAAAGAGAATAAAAATAAATACAGAAAGGAAAGCAAGAAGTAGAACTAAAGGCAACATAGTAAGGTGTAATTGCAAAGGTATTCCACAGGCACAACAAATAAGTTTCTGGATGGAGCAGGAAGGAAAACAAAAAGAAGAGAGAGTTCTTTTGCATGTACCAACAAAATAAATAGCTGTGCATTACTATGCAGCAAACTTGAGGTATCATGCACTTTACACATGAAAATAAGATACCAGATCAGAAGAACATGAAGGGATGAAATGAGGTCTGGAGATGTCAATCCCCCCCCCCCCCCCCTCTTTCATTTTCTTCCGGAAGTATTTAGAGATGCAAAGAAAACAGCACTAAGCTGGTGCTGACAAGTATGCAACCGACTACCCTCAATTCTTATGTTAAACATGTAACTAACAAATCCTAAGTGTGAAATAACTTATAATTAAAAAAAATCTATGGATGAGTCTACATCATTTACATTATACTCTCTCCTGTGACTAAAATAACATTTATCCATCATTTTCAGTCCATGGTTGTTGCCATTGACCTCTTTATCAGTTTGACATTAAAAATGTTTTTCTTCACCATTACCTTGAGGATGCAGTTTATATGGAACAACACCTAATTTGTAGCTCAACGAAGTCGAGTAGCCTCGTATGTCGGTCACCCTACGGTCTAAAATAGACTCCTCAAGCCTGGTTTGGGAAGTTCAGCACAATAATTGAGGATTCGGCATGACTCAAAATGAAACCAGACACTCTATGTTTTCTCAGCATTTTGCTCCAAATTTGTGTATTTATTTGACAATATCGTTATCACCGGCAATTATCGGGATGGTATCACTAATTTAAAGCAACATCTCTTTCAAAAATTTTAAACTAAAGACCTCAGAAAAGACTGATGTATTTCTAGGTATTAAGGCTGCTAAGTCTAAATCACTTATTGTTATTTCACAACAAAAGTATGCCTTAGAAATTCTTGAAGAGAGACGAACGATGGAATGTAGACAAAATGACACTCTGATGGATCCGAATGCTAAATTTTTGTCTGAATGCTACTTCCATCAAAACATTGGGAGCCACCTAGGAGAGGAAGATTGGTGTCTGGTATTCCAGCATGCATATGGTAGACAATATGAAAGGAGAGGAACCAGAGGTGGATCTAGGATTTTGGGGTTCTAGATGCGAAACTATTTTGGGCTTGGACTTGATTTATTTTGAGCTTCAATTCAAGTTATGGGTCACTGACACTTTTGCCGTTATTTTGTGCTGGTCTTTAATTTTTGCCCTTAAGGTAGATAAATTTTTTTTCCTGGAAAGGATAAGTAAAAATTTATATTTTCGCATCATAATATTCCATAAGTTATACTCCATGCCCCTAAAGAACTTATGCCTAGCATTTATGCCCCACTAGGCATAAGTTTGATTGCTAAGGGCAAAGAGTAAAGACAAACCCATTTGAAGGGCAAAAGTGTAATTTGCTCTTGGGTTCATCATCTTTCGATTTATATAGATGAACTTATGGACATTGGGCTTTGACTTAATCTTTTTAAGCTTCGATTCAAGTTATTCTCGATTTATGTACACAAATCGACTAAATAAAATAATTTTATAATTATGACAATTTTGAACAAAGCATAAAACTTCAATAGTATACTATATCAACAAAAAAAATATAGTCTTTCATTTACAATTGTCCTTGGTGAATTTTCATTTTTGAAGCTATGCCAAACTCAATTATAGACAACTAAAACTAGAACTAGACAATGTATATTAAGATATTACTCAAAAAAAAAAAAAACTCACACAAACATTATGAACTATAAAATAGAAGCAAGAATTAAAAAATTTAAAAATTAAATAGTATTTCCTTCTCTTTTTGTGAAAGTATTTGTCTGGGTGAATTTAAAAAAGAAATGAAGACTTTTGAAATCTATAATCTAAAATAAATCATAAAAATTTGAGGCTAAAAAGTCATTTCATTTAAGATAAAATGAAAAGTTAAATTATTACTAGATATGAAAGGATGTTCTTCCTTTTTATACTGACTAAAAGGAAATAATGTCACATAAATACATTGGGACAGAAGAAGTAAGTCATAAGGAAAACCGAGTTAACAACAAATATAGAAAAAGAATGAAAAGAAGAAAAGAGGAAGTGAATATCATGTAATTCTAATGTAGATTCCAAGTTTATTTATTCATAACATATGTATTCCCAGTTTCCAACCGTATATAATCCTGGTCCCAAAACTAACAGTTAAGAACATTACATATTAGTATATTACTCTTACTAACTCTGAGAAGAAAAGTCGTTAATTCTCTGCATGCCTCATATCAGTTATGAAAACCCACATGCTAAGAAACCTAATACCGGATACTTTAGCTATTCTTATCGTTAATAGTATGAATTTGGTTTGAGTCTTCCAGGTTCCAGCAAGTCACTAATTCATTGATTTGGACTAATGACGCTAAATCTGCCCAAACCATATTCATACTATTAAATCAAAGGAGTTTAGATATAAATGGGTTATCAAATAGACAGGACTAAGGTTTGCCAGACAGTAACCTAAACAGAACCCATTTCCCACCAAACATAGTAGAGGACATCTTCCTATCTGCTTCTATGATGGCTTGCAGAAAGAACAGCGAGGCTTTCCATGGCAAAGAGCTGAGCCTCAGCTGCTTTGAAGTGCATTTCTCGACCACGTATTAACTAGTGGTGTGTTTCCATAACGTGATAACACGCACTTCATTAGTGCTAATCTAAAATATCTCCACCCTTTGCCACTTGAGCTAGGCCATGAGGGCCATTTTGGATTTCTATTATGAGAAGTTTAAAGATTTTGATCCATAAGGATTTTAGTCTGCAAGCATGAATATTTCTGCCTGTTATGGAAAGTTATTTTAACGTGGAAAGTAAAAAGTATATAACTTTCACCATAATGTTGGTACCTGGGGTAAGGTGGTCAACAAAGAAGCAAAGATTAAAATTAACCAGCAAATCAAATCTAGATAAATACTTACGATCAGTGAATCGATGAATGAATAAGCTAGGATCCACAGGTTTTTGAATAAATTGATGATCTACAATGCTTAGAAGTTTGCAAAGCTGTAAGAACACAGCACCTAAAATGTACCTGCAGTTCATAAGAGAAAAAGGTTGAACAGCTTCAATTACCATAATAAAGATAAGATTAGGTAAATGTTTTCCCAAACTGCCCAACTTTACGCATAACCCTTCATGTATGACAAAAATACAATAAGACCTCCTAGATTAGGATACTGTTCAAGATTTTTGAAAGAGGCAACATATTAACAAACCTCCAGAATCTGCAAATAAAGATTAATTATTTGTGAAGTCAATAATGTACAAAGGGCCACCTAGATTTTAACAGATAGGAAAAGAAACTTGTCAATGTAGAGAGGAGCTATTTGCAGCAAAAAAATCTCAAATACAAATGCCCTAATATACTAAAAATTCAGTCACAGTGAAGATTAGTCAAGTGTATGTCTTGGGAAGGATAGTAATGCATATTACCTAGTAACTTTCTCAAAGGTCAGCTCTTCTTCTGTCCTAAATTACCTTCCCATACAAAAGAAGATATTATAACTCCTTTATCTTTCTCAAATCCAACATCAAATACTACTCCACATAAGGCTGCTTTAATTTCTAGATAAATGTGCAGCAAGATTAGTCTAATTTACTCTAATTACACAAGATTCACATGTAAAATCTGTGGTAATAGAGACTTGAGCCTTGGGGTTTGCTCCCTTTCAAGGTCTCAAGTTCGAATCTCACTGGGTGCAAACAATTTCTGAGGGTCATCGGACTAGGTAAAACCTAAATTAACCATGGTGCACTTGCGGGAAACTCCTTGCCGAGGGCCTATGCACCCCCGGGATTAGTCGGGGCTAAGAGACTCGGACACCCGGTGCAAATAAAAAAAAAAATTATTTCGGGATATAACTATAATACTGAGCAGGATGACAGGAACTCCTGACCTAAAGGGCAATCGTTAGTTTCTTGGTCAAGAATATTGATCCAAAGTGTTATATCAAAAGAAGAATGAAAGAGAAAGACTTCTAAGATTTTTGTAGAAATAGGCTCACATACACATTTATCCTCAAGTACTCGGAAAAGTCAATGAGTAGGAATGGCTTTTTGAATTCCCTGCAAGAAAAACAAACATAAAGATACCTCAATTTGTCACTAGTAAAGTGGCCTGGACCAAGAAAAATTACATCAAAAGATTGAATCAAAACTATAATTGTATTGGTAACTCTTGCGATATATGTATTAATGACAAAACTTTGTTGCTTTGATATCCCTCTATGTTGTACATAGTTGGTAGTTTCATCCACAATTTTTTTTGACATGTAATCAATGATTTTATAAATGCTTGCACCAAGACAGTGCGAGAAAATATAACTACAGATTGTGCAGATCCCGTATTGTATTTTAAAATTGCATCAACATCCTGTACAATAACCAGGTTGCACCAAAAAGCTAGCAAAATTTATAATGTATCATTTAGCCCCTGTTATATATGGAAAAACCTATACTATGTAAAGATTCTCAACTCCCCTTAACTAGGAAATTAAAAGATTTTGTGGGAATGTAATTATTGTCTTTATTTTCCTTTTTTGTATTTCTTGTAAACTTTATTTAAACACCCCATCCACAACCACCCCCAGCTTGAGGGAATAATCAAGCAACTTATTCCTGAATTCTCTTCTTCTCTTCTCATTTTTCACATGGTGGCAGAGCTAAGGTTTTAGTCCTTTCTTTTCTTTCTCTAAATTTCAAATTGTCTCTTAAGTTCTTTGTCCTCTTCTCAGTATCTTCCTTGTTGCTGTCTATTTATGGACATCTTTGCTTTTTTGCTCTCTTCTTTAATTCTATAAAGGTGAGCCAAAAATAAAGGGTGATAACAATAAACCTGAAAATCAGATTGTTGCGAAGTCAACTTTTTCTTCTACATCACCTAGGATTACTACAGAAAGTTAGATAATAATTGCAACTATGCTTCTTGGTTTCTTCGGTAGAATTGTGGTTTGTAGGTCAAGGATTGAAGAACACAAGTCCAAAATTCATACTGACAATATTGCATATGATAGACCAATTTGGGTTAAAACAAATGTGCAACTGTGTAGAGAACTAGATCAAAGCACTATGGAGGCAAGGAGGTTTTGCTTTTGTGTTTCAGAAAACCTAGGTATATGTCTTGTTTCTGTAACCACTGATGCATGGCTGACATAAATTACGTCAACTCGTTAACATCTTAAGTGTCATCACACATTATCCCACTTCTTTTTCTCTCAGAGAATAGAAATATGCTGAACAATAAAATCACAAAACAAAATCTCTCACCTACAAACAACGTAAACACAAGCAGCCTCAACTTGCTCTTTCCTACGCCCCCTTGTGAAATTCCTCTCAACTGCTATCTGAAAGTAATATATTCAGCCATAGAACGATATCATGCTAGTAGAGGTACGCATAAGCCATAAAGAATCATACCCTATAGAAGGCCAAAGCTGGATTAGCTATTGAATAACCTCCATCAATTCCTAATGCATTCATCATACTCTCTATACCCCTTTTTGCTGCAGGAAGGGGAGTAAATAAATGTATAAGAAAGAACCTCGTACCTAAAGATTATATTAAAATCAAAGAACAATATTCTAGAACCAAATTGGTGCTACGTAGACACATAGCTTGTGCGCCTTTAAGTATAGTGTTATTCTCGTTATATTAACAAGATTAGTCTATCCAACAAGCATTGTAAGTATATTGCTATAGTAGTTTCTTGAATTATGCAACTCTTTAACTACAGTGATGTACTGAGTCCTTCAACAAAACCTCTTCTTTGACAGACATATAAGGATAAGGTGGTCACCAATCAAGAAGAACAAATAATTTACTTCATTTGCATATTCTATTTCTTTTACTCAGTTACTTTATTTATGATAAAAAAAATGGAACTGCAACCTCGCTCAACTCCAAAAGCTAGCTCAGGAGTGAAAATTACCCAAAATCGTATAAGGAGACAATAGTCCATTCTCTCAACATCTAACAACCTCTCAGATGGCCATGCCTGGTTAACAGGAGAGTGGACAAAATAAAACGGGGTCCATCTCCATCATTGGGTAAACCAAGAAGAGGAATGGTTTTGGCCCTGATACCATGTCAGAAATGGACTTTGGGCCTAACTCAACCCTAAAAACTAGTTCATGAGGTGAGAGGATTGTTCAAAACCATATGACACAATAACTGATTGTCTCAAACCAGTGTGGGAAAATATAACAATCCACATATTCTATCAATATCATCATTTGGGGCCTATTTTTTAACCATAAACATGAAAAGAAACGAAGAATGAGAAAAAGACATTCACATATCCTTCACATAAATGTTTGGATAGGTACATTTCCTGGAAGCTGGAAACTATCTTGTAGATGAAAGGTCAACCTGGTAATTATATAAAAGGTTGATGAGCACTTAGTTGATTTTAACACAAAATAGAGTGTTCCTCTACTGCAAGACTTCCAAAAATAGCTTTACTTGAATGCCTATATTGACAATGAACAGCACAAGCACTGGTTTTTCAGGAAAAACTACAGTGAAAAAAAGTACCAACTAAATCAGGGGTATGTTAGTGATTCAGACCAAATTTGAAGCAAAGCAAATGCAACTGTACTCTAGAAAGACATAACAACTTCTATTGAAAATCGAGAACTCAATCAACAATTTTTTTATTTTCCCTAATTAAAAAAAAACATCTAGTCATCCATTCTGAAAAAAGAATGATAGAACCTTCTACTACAAAGGAAAAAAAATGACCGATTTACATAAATAGGTGCAAGAAGCAACATCAGGGAAGGGGTGTTACGCTACTGATGAGGTTTAAATCCTACATTAGTAATCAAAAAGTCATTGTGAGAATACAACAATCAAAGGTACATCTTCATCAAAAGCAACAAGCAAAGGTACATAGATACCTTCAGCTAGTGTTCTTTCCCGGGAAGCTGAATAGACACTTTGGACAGAACCCACAATCTTTCCTTCCAATCGGCTCTGCAAATGATTTAGGTTAGTCTTGATAAAACACAAATAGAATACCATAACAACTTACAAGATACCATATATATAGCTTGTTCAATAACTGCACCTTAAAACTAAGATTGTCCTGTTCCTCAGTATCATTTTAGTATTATTTATCTCCTCATTTGAGCATATATTTGAAAAATAAAATTATTGACAGAAGCATATTAATTATTGAAAATAAAAGTAAGTAATGTTAAAAGCAAAGTCATTCTTCACACTAAAACAAGCACACATGTACAAAAGCATGCAAGGTAGCAAAATGGATGATCATCTTCCCATGGCATTGCCTGAATAGCTTCTATTCCCTCTTCCAATTTCTGCCCCACCCACAAACATATGTTTAGGATGATAGTCCATTTGCCTTTCAATTCAAGTGTCACGAAGTATATTAGACGTAATTGTTCTTTTCAATTCAATATGTAAACCCCACCGTGAAACATCCTACCCAGGAACAACATAGTAGTTTTTTCCAATTTGTTCTCTTGGTAACTCAAATCCAGCCACATGACTGGAGGTGGTTGGCCTTTTACTAGGCTATAACTCCCTTGTCCCATCACAGTAATATTATTAAAGAACTCTACATCAAGTATAAAACTTATTTTCACCACGTGTATTTTCTTCGAGTTCCAACAATCACATGATAAGACACAAATTTTCAACAACTGAAGTTAACATTTTAAAACAATTTGAGTAAGATTTAAATTGCCTGATGTGTAAGTAAGGCAGTGAGGAAAATAGGTTTCTTGTATTGTCTAATTTCTAGAATCTTGGACGGAGGACTTTCAGCTCACAAGATCTCTTAGGTATTTGATGATAAATAACTTTTTTTTTTGTAATGGTGATGTCTGTAAAGCTTGTGCGATCTCATCTAATTTACAGTGTCCCGTTACCTCCCACCGGCAGCGCAGATATCGAAAACTCCACTTACCAGGGGCTAGGATGAAGGGAACAAATCACTGAGAAACCTGACTATAGATTGGCATATGATCTAATTTCTATATCATATTCTTCTTAATGCATATTATCTAACGTAAGTGGGATTAAGTATCTACTTTTGCATATTCTTCTTAATGCATATGATCCACTTTTTGTTAGGGATGCATATGATCTAATTTCTAGATAGGATTGAATTTGAAGAAAAACAAATTTTCCAAAATATATCAATAAAATATGCATTAAGAAGAATATGAAATAATGAACTAACCTGTCCAGAAGCATCCTTAACAAAGCCAGGGTCACTTAAAAAATTATCCTCATCAAGGACTCTTCCACATAAGGGACAACATCTATAATGTAATGAAATAAAGCATCTTAGAACGAGATATGCATATGCATACAAATGAAGCATCTTTGAAAAATGAAGAACATATATAAACCAAAATGAACCAGAGGAATATTATAATATAGAAGAAATAACAACATTGAGAGATGAAGCTCTCACATTTTTCCATCCACATAGTCAGGTTGACTGATGCTTTCCGCACAATAACCGCAATATACCATGGTCAAAATAACCTGAATCAACAAAGAGAATGTTCCATCTTGTGAAAACTTGTTGAAAGTTGCCATAGAATTCTAGCTTTAACCATCTGCAGTATGCATTTTTGCAAATAATACCACGTATACAACAACAACATACCCAATGTAATCCCACAAGTGAGATCTAGGAATCCCACATATGATGATTTAACAAAAACAGATGCTCTAAATTTATCCAATGATCTTCTGGATGTTGGGATTTGACAATCCTAAGTTTGGTTCACTTGAATCAGAGTCAAAATTGAGTGAAGTGTCTGACAATTGTCATTAGTGTATACTAAACGTGGTTATTTTGTCAATGATCCATCGACTTAAAAGAACGCAATCAATGACAGCATCTCAAGGAGCTAATTATTACTTCATCCACTACATAATCCATAACTATCCATAGACATGGTTAAAATGAGAATACACGTGAGCATAGCTACTAGGAGCACAAGTTTTCCGTTTCTTTTATTTAGTTATATTCTTCATATATATGAACTACTACTTTTTCTTTTCCATATATTTTCTGATCTATTTAAAGAAGCCACTTCATTTCCCTATACAGCTTGTTTGGATGGTTTTTACCTATTGTATCGTACCATATTGTTACTTGAAATTTTATTTTATCATATTGTCAAACCTGTTATTATGTTACAGTGAAAAGTACAGTTTTATGTAATGATCCAATTGGTGTGAGTTCTTTCTCATCTTGATCTTAGTTATAATAATCCTATTATGTATCTAATCATACCCTTACTTATTATTTAATAGTTCTATTATGTACCTACTTATCGTATTTTTATCCCTTCTTGGTAGTTTTGTATCAAATTGTTTCGATTGTTTTTTAACAATTGAAGGAACTTCAACCCTTCCTACCCTTTGTAATATGGTAAGCTTATTTCTTTCTCAAAATTACTTTGTAATGCTTTAATTGAGCTAAGAGTCTATCAGAAACAATTGTATTGTAAGCTTATTCTACATATTGTTGGTACGTGATATTATACTACGACAAGTTTAGATACACACCTCGACTAATTGCACACAATACATGTCACCTCCAACCAGCAACATGTACCAGATAACTTTGTCCATCAAGGCTAGAACAAATGAAAAGAAATCACCTAGTATTTTTGTCTCCGCTAGAATTCGAACATGAAACCTCGTAGTGCTCAACTCACTTCATTAATCACTAAGCCTTACCTACCTATGTTGCTTAGACACTCCAAAATTATTACCGCACCAATATCAGATCCTCCAAAAATACACTATTTTTAACATACAACATGCATCCATTAATATTTTTGAACAGTCCAAACTACGTAAAGCCACACCCTTGGGTACTCATTTAGCACTTTCTACTTATTCTTTAATCAATTTAAAAATAAATCATCAATTGGGAGAAGGTATAGACATGAAAAACTAAAAACAAATTAAGTAGGCCCACACACATACACTATTTTTGGGGTACACCACAGCAGCATAACACCAATAAGGAAAATTCTTACCCAAATTCAACAACAACGACAACTTCCACAATTGAGGTCCGAGCTCAACTCAAAAGAAAAAGCACAAACTGAATACAAAACAGACAGTAATAAACACCAAAGAAAACAAACTTAAAAATCACTTCTTCTGCTTTTTCTTCAGCAATCAAAGATCAAAAAACATATTTTGAACAAATTTCTACACAAATAAAAGTATCAAACATATGAAAAATTAAAACGAAGAACATAGAGAGATTACCGATCAGTTAGCTTCGCCGGCGCCGGAAAAATAACAAGATGTTAAACCCTAATTCAAAAAATTTACCTGTTGCGAGATTCGAAACCTCGTCGATTATATAAGTAATCAGGACCCTTTGAACCACTTGAACCAGCACTGATATTTTAGTACTTATAATTGTAATTTAGCTTTATAACAAAAAATATACCGCTCGACTTTACGATTTATAATAAATACTAGTTACGAAGAGCCCGTGCAATGGACAAACCCAATAGTTATTTATAAAATTTTTATAGTACTTCTTTTTTTATACAAATATAATCACAGAAAGATATTAAAATAGTTATTTCATTTTATTTGTCCAGTTTAAACCTATTTGTTTTATCCTAATTTCAGTATTTACTTAATTTAAAATAACTGATCGGGGTGATATAGTGAAATCGTAATTGAAGCAACAAGGAAAATTATTTATTAGCGATAATATTCCAAAATCGTAGTACGTTGCAGTTGCATGCTTAAGCAGACAAGTCAATCGACAGTTGTCTACTTAATTGACACGATAAAATAAAAATAAGTTGTTCCGAGTTGTGCCTGCTTATCCACATTTAAATTACTTTGTTTCAATTTATGTTGCATATATAAAATAAGATGATTTCTTAGAGGGAATATTGTAAAAACATAGGTGAAGCAATTAAGGAAATAATCAATACAGATGATAAAATAAAAAGACATTGCAGTTATTTGTTTAGACAGACACGTCAATCGACAGCTGTCTGCTTAAGCAGGCACGTCAAACGACAATTGTCTGCTGAAACAGACATGTCGATCGAGATGTATCTGTTTATCCACACTTTTATACATATAATATGTAATAGATAATAGATATTTCTAGTATACCTTTATTGTCTAATAAATTATGCATATTTATTGAAAAAAATTATAATTTTGATTCTTTTTAATTTCAAAAGTGATTTCACCTTTTTTTACACTTCTAGACTCGACGCACATGAAAAAAAGTTAATTCTTCTTCTACTCAATCGTAAAATGAATTTGGATGAGGATCGATTGAACAAAGAATCAAGCTTTCTAATTGGTTGGATGTAGGCGTGTAAAAAAAATGAATATGGTAATTTTTTTTAATCCACGTGGCATTTTTTTACATTTAAAATCAATTTTAAAATTTTCTTTTCATTCAACTTATTAACAAAAAAAGATAAAGTAATTTTTTTTAATCCACGTGGCATTTTTTTACATTTAAAATCAATTTTAAAATTTTCTTTTTATTCAACTTATTAACAAAAAAAGATAAATATACACTATTTGTTGGAAGACGAAGATATATATACATCATTTATTAGATAAAATATATATATATATATATATATTATTCTACGTACGATAAAGTAATTTGATTCGATATAAATATCAAATACGAATATATTTTTATCAAGAAAAATATAATGGAAGCCTAAAGCACTTACTTTTTCAATTTTTAAAATTATTAGTATCTATTTTTTTTCTCAAATGGATTACACATGGACAACACTTTAATCTTTTATTATTATTATTATTATTATTATTATTATTATTATTATTATATCTGCCATACCGTTTTTTTATAAAAAAATTTATCTTTTCAAGATCTGCCACACTCATTTTTAAAAATTATTTTTTAATACTAGCATTTCAAGATCTACCACGTTTTTTTTGAAAAAATAAAATAATACTCCCTCCGTCCAATTTTACTTGGCCCCTATTGACTTGACACAGGGATTAAAAAGTAGTAAATGATAGGGGTAATTTTACCAAATCACCCTTTGAATATAATTAATGCAATGTATTGAAAAATAGAATAGGGAAATAACTATAATTAATGACAAGGGTAAATTAGGAACTAAGTATAAAATTATCTCTTGATTTCATAAACTGGACAAGTATTGTTGGACATCCTAAAATAGTATAGGGGCCAAGTAAAGATGGACAGAGGGAGTAAAATTCTCTTTTTCGAGATTTGTCACTTTTATATTTATTTATTTATTATTTATAAATAAATATTCTCTTTTCATAATCTATCACGTGATTATTTAAAACAGCACACCAAATTAGAAATTTAGAATTGTGCAGCTTATTGTAATCAAATTTTAATATAATGAAAATTTATAAAAAAAAACTATTACACTGTTAGTGATTATTTATCATCATTATCACCGAACATTATTTATCACATCAATAACTAACAACCATCACAATCAGTCATCGCTATTTACTGTTTCGTTAGCTATCAAATTCATCCACAACGATTATCGACCATCACTATATATCAACCATTACTATCAGCCACTATCTATTACTCACAATCATCACTATCTATGATCAACACGATTGTTATTATTACCAACCTCCATGTAATTGTCGAATAATATTTTATTATTTAGACGTACATTCAAATTCAGATATAAATTTTAATAAAATAAAATAAGGTCTATAAATGATGAATGGGAAACAGATAGGAAGATTGCAATAGTTCTTCACAAATATGAAAAAGTTTTCTTTAGTTTTGTGGTTTTGTCTCTTGTTAATTTGTTCTTTTCTAAGAGGATCTAAAGCAGAAGGCCATGGAGTTTACATTGTTTACATGGGTGCCAAGGGTTCATCTGATGATCATATTCAACTTATGAGCTCCTTGACAACAAGGTATGGCGTCGTTTGTCCGAATATTTTTTAGCTGCTATAGCGAAATATTGATACAAGTAACATAACATGAAAATCGATTTCAAAGAAAGTTGTATGGTGAAATGATGATTGTTATAGAGAAGTCTGACTGTAACTGGTGTGAAATCCAGATGCCATATAACATACTATGAAAATCAATTTCAAAAAAAATTTGACTGTTATATAGTGAAATGATAACTATTATAGAGAAGTTTGATTGTATCTAGGATGAAATCGTTCAAGATATTTTTTAGCTGCTATAGCGAAGTATTGGTATAAATAACATAATGTGAAAATTGACTTCATAGAAAACTTGATTGTTATATGGTGAAATGATGATTATTATAGAGAAGTCTGACTGTAACTGGTGTGAAATCGGTTGTTTGGATACTTTTTAGATGCCATATAACATACTATGAAAGTCAATTTCAA
>JBCEWC010000215.1:24906-68363 GCA_038996855.1 Solanum aculeatissimum
ATTTCAAAGAAAATTTGACGGTTATATAGTGAAATGATAACTATTATAGAGAAGTCTGATTGTATCTAGGATGAAATCGTTCAAGATATTTTTTAGCTGCTATAGCGAGATATTGTTATAGATAACATAAAACATAACACGAAAATCAATTTTAACGAAAACTTGACTGTTATAGTGAAATAAAGACCGTTACAAACTAAGTTGCACAGACTCTTTACTTTCAATGCCGCACCCGTGTCGGATTCTCCAAAAATACACTACTTTAGGAGAATGGTGCATGACACTTTTGAAGAGTCCGAGCAACATAGGTTACAAAAAAGTCTGACTGTAATAGGTTGTATTGTTTTATCTCAGCACCCGAATCCGCTCTCGGATTCATACTCCCAAATCCTAAAATTCATGTGTTGAGGAATCCGACCTCTAAATACTCACCTGTTTTAGGATACCCGCATCCGAGTCCGAGCAAAGATGAGCTTGTTGTTACATCTCTCTATTGTATTGGACAAAGAAGAGCTTCTGATAATATTTTTCTGAGAAATAACTTCCTATACAATTGAAGAGCAACTTACTTGACAAGCAGTATGGCTGACATTGTGTATATATTGCATTTAGGAGAAAGAATGCAGTGATACACAGCTACAAAAAGAGTTTCTCAGGATTCGCAGCACGTTTATCAGATGATGAAGCCCAGTCGATTGCTCAACATCCTGGTGTTGTCTGTCTTTCCAGATCCAGTATTTCAACTACACACGACGCGATCATGGGATTTTCTGAGGGATCAATACAACCTTGTAAACAACTTCCCTTACAGTTCTCATTCAAATTCAACCTCAAATGGAGCAGATACCATAATTGGAATTTTTGACACTGGTACCTAGGAACTGCCAAAAAATTTCATTGCACTTTGTTCAGTCTTTACTAGTATTAACTTCTTGTATTATGTTTTAGGAATATGGCCTGAATCAGAGAGTTTCAACGACAGGGGTATTGGTCCAGTCCCATCGCGATGGAAAGGAACTTGTGTTAGAGCTTATGACTTCAATTCTTCCAACTGCAA
The DNA here is from genome assembly GCA_038996855.1 of Solanum aculeatissimum. Taxonomy (NCBI): domain Eukaryota; kingdom Viridiplantae; phylum Streptophyta; class Magnoliopsida; order Solanales; family Solanaceae; genus Solanum; species Solanum aculeatissimum. The sequence goes on from JBCEWC010000215.1 coordinate 25,964, forward strand.
TAGGTAACAATCTTTTCATTTGTCCTGAGTGGTGGATCCAGTGTGTCAGCTCTGAGTTCATGGGAGCTTAGTAGCTTTTGCTTGTAAACCCAGTTATTATTGTATATTACCTTTGAGTTGTCATAGGAACCCATACATTATGTCTTGGATCCGTCTGAACTTGAAAATGGGTGGTCTTGAACTTTCAAACTCCGCTTGGCTCATGAAAATCTTCAAGGTCAAAAGTTCAGGACCACTCACCTCGTGTGTCCAATAAAGACTGTGAAGTTCTAGAAAGTGGTCTTGGAAAAGCTTATGATAGAAAATTTATTGTATACATCCATGGAATTGTATCAGGAAACTGATTGGAGCACGGTATTATGACGAACCTGGCGAATCTAAGACACCTTTTGTAGGCACACCTAGGGACCATGATGGGCATGGTACTCATGTTGCAGCCACAGCAGCAGGGAGTCCAGTGGCACGTGCATCCTATTATGGCTTAGCAGGAGGAACAGCCAAGGGCGGGTCTCCAGGGTCAAGGATTGCAGTTTACCGTACATGCAAGCCTTATTCTGGATGCAGTGGATCAGCTATTATGAAAGCATTTGATGATGCCATTGCAGACGGGGTCGATGTCATCAACTTATCATTTGGTCAACCAGCTGGAGCAGAGTATGAGTTAATCCTATCGCCATTGGAGCCTTCCATGCTGTACAGAAGGGCATTTTTGTTGTCGCCTCTGCTGGAAACGATGGGCCTGCACGGGAATCTGTTGTTAATGTTGCTCCTTGGATGTTCACAGTTGCTGCAACGACTATTGACAGAAACATTGAGACACATATTCCCTTGGGTGGAAACATGCTAATTAAGGTATTTAAAAGGAAGAACATCTATCTATTTGATATAGCCACTAGCTATCTATCATTTCAAGAACATCTTTTAATACTGTAAAGATATGTCACCTGTCACTAACTCGAACTCCAAAAGCTAGCTCAAGTAGGTGAGGATCAACCATGTCTATATAAGCAGGTCATCAGTCCATTGGTCAACCAACGTTGGACTCTTAACAAATACCCATGTTGATTTTCAGGGTGGAGGTATTAGCTTTTCGAATCTCAAGAAATCTCCAGTTTATCCGTTGGCAGATAGTGTATCTGTCAAATTAGACTCGGAATATGATGGTCCAGCAAGGTAATTGGAAATTGAAATGTATAGTTTCCATTTCTGGGACTTCACTCAGAAATAACTTTTTTGCATACTTGTCACTAACTTGAGCAATGTTTAAGTGACTGTGAACCAGATACACTAGACGAACACAAAGTCAAGGGAAAAATTATTGTTTGTGACTAACTCGGCGATGACTATTCACTAGAAGAGAGATTAAATGAAGTGAAGAAAAAGGGTGGCATCGGATTTATATTAAGTGTTCCCGATGATGAGCTCATAACGGCACCCAAAATGGGATCATTTCCGGGGGCAGTAATCACTCAAGGAGACGGCATAAAGATCCGTTCTTACATCAACTCAACAAGGTACTCACTGTACTTCTCAATAAGCACTTGTGGGGTAATATAGGAAATTGCTAATTGCAGCTTCATATTTTCTAAAGGAATCCAGTGGCAACAATTCTACCAACTGTGATTGTAGATAATTTCAAACCGGCTCCAGTTGTGGCTTTCTTCTCATCAAGAGGCCCTACATATAACACTCGAAACCTCCTAAAAGTAAGCACTCCTTATTCTAATCCTTTTTCTTTCAAATATAAGGGTAAGGTCTGCATATATCCTACCTTCCTCAAACCCTACTTGTGGGACTACAGTAGGTATGTTGTTGTTGCTCAATCTGTGCCTCTTGCACAGTGTCATGATAGATTCTTTCTAACTTCCAATTTTATTGGATACTCCGAAGGAATAGTAAGGACTCGCGATTATTTACATACTTGTGTTATAAAACAGAACATATGTTTCATGCAAGATTACTAGTAGATCACATACCGAAATGGTTTCTGACATGTACTTGCAGCCGGACATTGCAGCACCAGGGACTGCAATACTGGCAGCTTGGTCTGCAAACGACACAGAATTGACTCAGCCTGGCCAAAAACCACCACTATTTAACATTGATTCGGGTACTTCCATAGCTTGTCCTCATGTTTCTGCAATTGTTGCAACACTGAAGTCTCAGAATCCCACCTGGAGTCCGTCAGCAATCAGATCAGCTATAATGACCACAGGTAGGAAACCTGATGAAAGTTTAAGTATATTAGTGCCACCAATTCATGGCTCTTACGAAAATGCGTCTCATTTTTTCAATCCCCCTCGTTTCTTTTTAATAGCTTTTCAGCAAAGCAATTTGAAGAGTCCAATAGTAACCTATGGAGAGCCTGCCACACCATATGACTTTGGTGCAGGAGTAGCAACTATGTCTGGACCATTGAAACCAGGTTTGGTTTACGAGACCGAGATCACAGACTACCTGCAATTCCTCTGCTCTACAGGTTATAACACATCAACAATAAAACTCATCTTAAAAACAGTTCCTAAGAACTTTTCATGCCCTGCCAACTCGAGTGATGAGTTGGTGTCTAACATGAATTACCCATCAATAGCGGTTTCTCTGTCCAATGTAAGAGAAACCAAGAAAGTTACCAGAACACTAACCAGAATTGATGACGAAGTATCAGAATATACAGCAACCATAACAACACCAGATGCGTTGAGAGTCGAAGTGAGTCCAAAGAAATTGAAATTTACTAGTGACAGGAAGAAACTGAGCTATCAAGTGACTTTCAAAGCAATGTCTAGAGAGAGAGAATTTTTCGGATCAATCACATGGACCAATGGTAAGTACAAGGTTCGAAGTCCATTTGTTGCCTCCTTTTGGTAACAGTTTCATGAATCTGCTACTTGATCAGTCTAAAGAAAAGGATGTATTCAATGCATCCATGAACAATGTATCAACAATTTATCATTTGTTGCAACTCATATAAATCCTGAATACAAGATTCTCAATAAAGAAACCATATTTATTTCATAATATTCTTGTATTATTAAGTATTTATTTTCATGATGTGTTTACTGCCTTTGTTTTCTTGCCATTACTGCTTTGATTTGCTTCCCTTGAGCCAAGGGTCTTTCGAAAACAACCTCTCTACCTCCAAGTGGTAGAGGTAAAGTTTGCATACACAATACCCTTCCGAGATCTCACTTTGTGGGATTTCACCAGCCATTTCATTATTTATATAGTTAACATGCGCAGCCATAGCGCGAATGCTATCATGGTGCAGCAGAGCTACTGAAGTGCACATACCTGATTTTCTCTCAGTTTCACATGGTATGTAATGAACAGAAGTGAGTGGTGCAAAGTTGTTCAAAGTACAGACACATGGTTGTGTATTAAACTAAAGCTCTATCAATCGAAATCTAGAGATGGAGCAACTGATGAATGACAAAAATGCAGTTGTTTTGACCTTATTTCTGATATTTGTAAGCTGCAGAGCTGCTTATTCTGACGTTGTTGCTGTCGGTTTTTACTCAGTTGTAGCCAATAACTGAGGGACATCTGTCGATTTTGGACCTCGGTTTATTGATCCTTTTTTTTTTTTGTAGTGAAGTGTGTTATCCCAAAAAATACCAGGAAGATACCTAATCAGTTTGACATGTTTGGGAGAAAAAAGATATCTCAGTTGTCCAGTCCTTATTCAATATACTAGATATGGAAACCTGTGTCAGCACAGCCCAATACATGTTACTCTTTCGATTTCAGTTTATGTGACACAGTTGGAATTTAGGGACAACAACATACCCAGTAGAATCCCACAAGTTGGAATTTAGAGAATCATTAAAAAAAAATCTTCCTTTTCTGAACTGGTTTGATGTGCGTTACTCGAACAGAGGAACTTTTGATAACAATCTCTCTATCTTCACGAGGTAGGGGTAAGGTCTGCATGAAGTTTATCCTCTCCAGGCCCCATCTACAAAATTATGCCGAATATATTGTTGTTTTTACAAGTTTTATCCCTCTTTCTTGTGATTTGAGGTGTATTATATGCTAGAGAAAGCATAGGACAAACAATATGCACTTTGTGCTTCTAGTTACATCTGAAATGAAATAATTAGGTTGATTCTATTCATATAGACTTGCATGGGTAACCATATCTTTTTTTATCTTCCATCCAGTATTCGGTATCTACATTATTCGATATCTACATTAGAGTCTGATCAAATTTGTATTCCCGGATTGTAGGTCTCACTTAAGAGGGTGACACCTTTATTTTTTCTATTCTTGAAAAAGCTCAAGTCCAAAATCTCTGATTAAGAGCGGAGCGATACTAATAGTTTCATCACTACCCAAGTGGTGGGCAATCATATCTAATTTAAAAAGCACAAACTATTGATCCTTTTTCTCAAATGGATTACACACAAACAACACTTTAGTTTTAAATTATTATCTTTTCATAATGATTCTTATAGTATTAATAAAACTAATCACATGATCATTAAAAATAGCACACCTCATTAGAAATTTACAATTGTACAGCTAGTTTACACACATCAGTTATGTGTATTTAGTGAAGTTAATTTTAAATTTTTTTAGTGTACTTGAATGTTAATCACTCAAATTATTAGGTCTAATTTGTTAATATTTAATGAAAGTGTTAATCTTAATTATTCAATCTTAAAAGCATTTTTACAAAGATAATAGTTCATCACTACTCCATCCACTTTCACCGTTAATTGCTACCACCCTCTTCCTCCATTATCAGTTACCACTATCCACCACCCACAATCACAATCACTATCCTCAATTATAAACGCTATCGTTGTCAATCACAACAGTAAGTTGACAACGTAACTAGCCATCATTTACAATCATCACCACCAACCATCATTACCACGATAGCCACTAATCAATACTGATCGATAATCACCTCCATCAACCATAACAATCAAGTTTTTCTCCCTATTTATATAAACCACAAACTTCCATCAAGTTTTGGGGACAAACATGAAAAGGGCTTCTTTAGTTTTGTGGTTCTGTCTCTTACTAATTTCTTTTCTAAGAGAATCCAAAGCAGAAGGCTATGGAGTTTACATTGTTTACATGGGTGCCAAGGGTTCATCTGATGACCACCTTCAGCTTATGAGCTCCCTCACAACAAGGTATGGCATCATTTGTCCGGATATTGTTATAGTGAAATGTTGTAGTCTAACTATAATTAGACGCCTGCACCGGAGTCCAAGCAACATAGTTGTTATTACATCTTTCTTTTGTGTTGGACAAAGATTCTTAAGATATTTCTGAGAAATAACTCCCTCTAGTTGAAGAGCAATTAACATATTACACTTCATTAGGAGAAAGAATGCAGTGGTGCACAGCTACAAAAGCAGTTTCTCAGGATTCGCAGCACGTTTATCATATGAGGAAGCTCAGTCAATTGCTCAGCAACCTGGAGTTGTCTCCGTTTTTCCTGATCCAGTATTTCAACCTCACACAACACGATCATGGGATTTTCTGACGGATCAATACAATCTGGTGCACGATTTCCCTTACAGTTCCCATTCAAATTCAACCTCAAATGGAGCAGATACCATAATTGGCTTTTTGGACTATGGTAGCTTGGAACAAAACTGCAAAAAATATCATTGCACTTTGTTTATCCTTTACTTTACCCATAGTAGACCAAATAACATCCTGTATTTGTTTTAGGAATATGGCCTGAATCGGAGAGTTTCAATGATGAAGGTATCGGTCCAGTTCCATTGCGATGGAAAGGAACTTGCGTTAGAGGTTATGATTTCAATTCTTCCAACTGCAACAGGTAACAATCTTTATTTGTGTCCACAGTGGTGGGGGCCAGTGTGTTAGCTATGGGTTCAAGGGAACCAGTAGCTGTAGGAACCCATAAACTTTAAACCTTGGATCAGTCTTTGTGTGTCCAATATGGACTATGTGAAGTTTTTTAAGTGATCTTGTATCAGGAAACTGATCGGCGCAAGGTTTTATGACGATCCTGGCGCATTTCTATCACCAATAACAGGGACACCTAGGGACCACGATGGGCATGGTACCCATGTTGCAGCCACAGCAGCAGGGAGTCCAGTGGCCGGTGCATCCTATTATGGCTTAGCAAGAGGAACAGCCCAGGGAGGGTCTCCAGGGTCCAGGATTGCTGTGTACCGTATATGCAATCCTACAGGATGCAGTGGATCGGCTATTATGAAAGCATTTGATGATGCCATTGCAGATGGAGTTGATATCATCAACTTATCAATTGGTAAACCAGCTGGAGCAGAGGACGAGTTTTCGAGAAATCCTATCGCCATTGGAGCCTTCCATGCTGTAGAGAACGGCATTTTTGTTGTTGCCTCTGCTGGAAACGATGGCCCTTTACGAGAAACTGTTGTCAATGTTGCTCCTTGGATTTTCACAGTTGCTGCAACAACTATTGACAGAAACATTGAAACGCATATTCCCTTGGGCGGGAACAAGCTAATTAAGGTATTTAATAGAAAAAAACACAGTTATTCTATATAGCTACTAGCTATCTATCTCTTCAAGAACATCTTTTAATACCCTTGATGGTTTTCAGGGAGGAGGTATTAGCTTTTCCAATCTCAACAAATCTCCAGTTTATCCATTGGCGGACAGTGTATCTGTCAAATTACACGGGGAATTTGTTTATGACGGGGACGCAAGGTACTTGGAAATTGATAAGTGTATCAGTTTCCATTTCTGGTGCTTCACTAGGAAATAAATCTTTTACATACTTGTGACTAACTTGAACAATGTTTCAGAGACTGTGAACCAGATACATTAGACGAACACAAAGTCAAGGGAAAAATTATTGTTTGTGAACATCTCGACGATGACTATTCACTCGAAGATAGGCTAGATGAAGTAAAGAAAAAGGGTGGCGTCGGATTTATATTAATAATTCCTGATGATGAGCTCATAACAGCACCCAAAATAGGATCACTTCCAGGGGCAGTAATCACTCAAGGAGACGGCATAAAGATTCTTTCTTACATCAACTCAACGAGGTACTCAGTTTACTTCTCAATAAGTACTTGTGGAGCAACATATTGTTAATGTATTTCCATATATTTACTAAAGGAACCCAGTGGCAACAATTCTACCAACTGTTAGTGTAGATAATTTCAAACCGGCTCCTGTTGTGGCTTTCTTCTCATCAAGAGGCCCTGCATATAACACTCGAAGCCTCCTAAAAGTAAGTGCACTCTATTCTAATTTTTTTATTCAAATTTTGAACCATTGTTCGATCTGTGCCCCTTGCATAGTGCCATGCTAGTCTTCTTTCTAACGTCCAATTTTATTGGATATCTCCAAAGGGACAGTAAGGACTCACGATTAGTTACATACTTATGTCGAAAAGCAGAATATATGTTTCATGCAAGAAAACCAGTAGATCACATACCGAATGGTTTCTGACATGTACTTGCAGCCGGACATTGCAGCACCAGGGACTGCAATACTTGCAGCTTGGCCTGCAAACGACACAGAAGTGGCTCGGTCTGGCCAAGAACCACCGCTATTTAACATCGCCTCAGGTACTTCCATGTCTTGTGCTCATGTTTCTGCAATGGTTGCAATACTGAAGTCTCGGAATCCCACCTGGAGTCTGTCAGCAATCAGATCAGCAATGATGACAACAGGTAGGACCCTGGAAATAAGTTAAATATATTAGTGCCTCCAATTTATGGCTCTTACGGAAACAAATCTCAGTTTTTCGATCCCCCTTGTTTCTTTTTTATTAGCTTTTCAGCAAAGCAATTTGAAGAGTCCAATGATAGTCAATAGTGCATATGGAGAATACCTTGCCACACCATATGACTTTGGTGCAGGAGTAGCAACTATTTCTGGACCATCGAAACCAGGTTTAGTTTATGAGACCGAGATCAGAGACTACCTGCAATTCCTCTGCTCTACAGGTTATAACACATCAACAATAAAACTCATCTCAAAGACAGTTCCTAAGAACTTTTCATGCCCTGCCAACTCAAGTGATGAGTTGGTGTCTAACATGAACTACCCATCAATAGCAGTTTCTCTGTCTAAGGAAAGAGAAACCAAGGAAGTTACCAGAACGCTAACCAGAATTGATGATGAAGAATCAGAATATACAGCAACCATAACAACACCAGATGCGTTGAGAGTCGAAGTGAGTCCAAAGAAATTGAAGTTTACAAGTGACAGGAAGAAACTGAGCTATCAAGTGACTTTCAAAGCAATGTCTAGGGAGAGAGAATATTTTGGATCAATTACGTGGACCAATGGTAAGTACAAGGTTCGAAGTCCATTCGTTGCCTCCTTTTGGTAACATTTTCATCAATCTGCTACTTAACCAGTCTAAAAAAAGGGGATGTAAGCGATGCACTCATGTGAATCCTGAATAAAAGGTTCTCAACTCTATATTCTTCTTTTATAAGAATTTATTTTCATGATACATACAGTTAACACGTGCAAGCCAGGATCTACCAAGGGAGGAGGGGGTGTCACGACGCTCACAAATCTCGGAAAAAACTCATATATTCTATGTATATATTTGAAGAAATTGCATATATAGTTATATACTAAACGATGGCACCCGGATTAGTAAACATTTACGAGGTGTCACTGGTAATATCTATGTTTAGAAATACAGTGACACCTGTAACCTCTAAATTCTAGATTATCCATGGTGTGAAAACAATCATAGTGCAATAGAGCTATTGGATTTCAACTAGATGCGCACATTTCTTCCAGTCTCAATAACACAAAAAACACCATAACATTTATCTTCTCCATTTCAATTTGTTTGTCTTAGTTTCTTTTTTAGTTTATATTGAGAAAGAATGTCATTTTCTATATTTAGTAATTCTTTAGCCCTAACATCCTACTTGCCATGTTTAAGACCACAAGATTCAAAGGACATTTTGGTACATTATACATATCTTTAGTTTAGGACCATAAGATTCAAAAGTCTTTTATTTTCTTAAACTTTGTGCCAAGTCAAACTAAGACGAACAAATTAAAATGGAGGGAGTATGATGTAATGAACAGAAATGAGATGTACATGAGTGGTGCAAAGTTGTTCAAAGTACAATCACATGTTGTGCGTTAAATTAAATGGCGGGAGCTAGCATGCAAATTACAGGCGAGGCAGAACCCAATAGCTCTGGCATAGATCCTGTATTTGTATTAAAAACCTACCAAATATGTATAGATCCTATGTTTGTATTAAAAATCTACTAAATATGTATAAATAATTTATCATGAAGTAACTTTTTCTTTTAGAATCTAGAACACATAAATTCAAAATCTAAGTCCGCCTCTGAAATAAAAGCTCTATCAATTAAATCCAGAGATGAAGAAACTAATAAAGGATGATTGGATGAAAATGCCTTACTTCTACTGTTTGTAAAATTGCAGAGGTTGCAGAAAGTAAATATTTTGTGTCATCTTCACATGTTCCGCTCCTTTTTAGTCTGTCCCAGAAAAAATTGTTATGCTTCCTTAATCGGAAACAATTTAACTTAAATTTTTCATTTTACCCTTAGTGATTTATAGCTACACAAATTTCTATGTTTGCTTTAGACCATAATTTTCAGTCTACCCTTTTTTTCTTTTTAACTTCATTCTTAGTCGGACACTATCACATAAATTGGGAGAGAGGAAGTACTTACTAGTGCATTTTAGTCTCTCTCCAAAACCTTTATTTCTCTGGTTGATCGTCAATCTCTGATTCACAAAATATATTTTCTGATCATATCTTTTTATGAGAAGGGTAATGTTTATAACATTTATCTATTTGCCCATAAAAGGAATTTAGCAATCTTTTTCTGCCTCTGTCTGAAAAAGGAACTTCTTGTTCTCCTCTAGTCCTCTTCACATAAGTTAATTTGATTATTTTCTGGAGAAAATATGCTTTGAGCAAGTACCTAAAAGGTAGAACTTACCTTTTACTGCCTAGAGTAATAATAAGACTTGTTTTTCTAGGGGAAATCTCATTTTTCTATTTCAAATTTTCAGTTTTAATTAATATGTAAACCTCTGTAGTATGTTACCTAATGTTAAATGTAGCAGTAGCAGCAGCAGCAGCAACAACAATAACATACCTAGTGTAATCCCACAAGTGGGGTCTGGGGAGGGTAGGTGTACGAGAGACCTTACCCCTACCTTTTTAAAGTGTAAAAACTAATCTATTTAGCATGCTAGAAGAATCCTTTAAAAACTCATATTCCAATATCATGTTCAGTTCATTGATGAAACAGGAGGGTGAAGGTGAATATATAAACAGCATAACTGGCAGTTCCCTACAAATTGTAGAGATTGCATCTCGACAAATGTGAACAAGTAAGCTCAAACTAATGTTAAATTACAATGTGTTATGATAAAAGAAAATCAAATGATAAATGAATGAACGACAAAAATATTAATAGGTGGCAAGAATAGTTGAAATGTGATAAATTGGGCCATCAGTTAGGCCTTCAATTTTATAGGGAGAAAGAACCAAGAAACATTGCTTCTGCAGCATAGTCAAGAATGTTTTGAGCACGATGTGCAAGCTTACAACTTCTATAGAAGATGACAAGAACTCTATGTTTCCTGCCTTTACAACTCATGAAACTAACTCAATTTCATGAGACACTTTTCCTGAACATGTAAAGGGTCGGCCAACATAGGGAAAAATTGAGTTTGCCGTCACTAGATTTACATTTGACTTCTTGACAAAAAAACTAAGTTGATAACTTACACTCGAACTTCTGATTTTATAATAGAAAGATCTGTTCCACCTTGCAAAGGGTTCCACCTTTGTCACGCTCCTGCAGAGAAGCTCTTGTAATGAGAAAATAAGAACGAAAAACTACATTTCAAACAAATGAAAGAGGCAAAAGAAGTTCAGTTCTGTAACACTCACATTCTAAATGTTGTCCTTCCACATTACACTTGTCTATGAGGCAAAGAATGACATCAGTTCTTTGTCAAAATCTAAATCATAATCAGAATTATCAAAATAGCTTGGATCAAGCCCCAAGTCGATTGGGCTACCGAGTGTAGCGTAAGACGAGCCAATAGCAAGCGGAGATTCAAAAGGCATCTCAATATCTCTGTCATGGTTATTCTGAAACATGTCTTTTCCATAATGGTGACTGTCTCTAGAGATATCTGGTCCACTTCCGTAAAGTGCTGGACCAACTCCAGAATCTATTGGCTTAATCTGAAGCTCACTGCATGCCAAGTGGGACTGTGGTTCCACATGTGTTGACCCCAATTCAGCTGAAGAATAAGAGTGATATACAGGAGGTTGACTGAAGTTAGAAAATTGAGATCCATGAGCAAATTCAGAAACCTGCAGATCAGTGTGTAGGACGGAACTGTGAGGTCCATATTGCAACCCATTATTTGGAGGTCCATAATGCGATAGGGAAATTTTTGGTCCATCATTCATCCCAGAAATCTTCTGCAGACCATGGAACTGAGCGTCTTGAAATTGATGCTGAATAATAGAATCTTGATTTTCAAGATGCACCTCTGATTCATAAGGGACAATTGCAGAATTTTGAGCAATCGGATAAAGTGATGGCTCAGCACCTATATATGTATCCTCTGTAGAGACTACATTAGCTGATGGAACCAATGATAAGTTTGAGTCTTGTAACAGAAAATCTGATTGACTTTCTGTGTAGTTCTCTACAGGCTTTGTTGCTTCGCTCTTGTCATTACCCTCTAGGCTATCACTCGTTATGCATCCACCCAATAGCATTTCTGAACCTTTTATATCAGCTAATGTGTTACTATGTTCGTCAGCATGTAGCGGAGATGGTCGAGTCTGTTTCTCAGTAAGGTTCAACCTGGCACGTTTTCTCCTTCGACGATGTCCATCTCCATTCTCCGTACTTTGGTGAGACTGAGGAACGGCATTTAGAGGATGAGCATTCAACGGTTGATTTCTCCTCTCATCTCTAGACAATACAGAGCCAATACCATCATCAGTTCCATCAATATCATAGTCACTGTCACTGCTAATTGAAGGTTTCTTCTTTTCACCACGGCTTCCAGCTGATACCTCTATGGTAGATGATCCATTCTCACTGCCTGCTTGTTGGAGGATTGCTTCCTCTCTGCTTAAAACATCCAACCAAATTGAGCTCTCCTTAGCAGTCATCTTGTCCTGCAGACTCTTCGATTTGCGGATTAATCTCCTGATCTTTGCAATGTCAGGTAACATATGCTTTATGACAGCAGTTAGAACACCAACTTTCCACATCTTCTTCAAATCATGTGGCTTTCTGTATGGTGGTTTCTGACCCTTAGGTAGTCCCATTTTAACCCACCATCCCTCATTCCCTGTTGGCCACCATGGTGGCGAGACACCTTTCTCCAGTGGGTACTTCCGTTGAGGCGGATCACAGTGTTGCATTAAAGAAGACAAAAGAGACCCCAAGGTAGCATCTTGCAAATCTTGCAATACACCTTGTGGGTTCCCATTTTGGCTGCCTGCACCGTCTCCTCTTGCAAGACATTCGGCTTCGTACTTGGCTATTGCAGCAAGACCATTCTTATCAAACTTTACCTTCTCCTTCCACCAAGCTCTTATGTTATCTGACGAACCGCTCACCGGTTTACCCTTATCAGGAATGATTCCATAAACAAATCCTCGAGCATTGCAGACCTCCATGAGCTTCAACATGTACTTCAAAATCCCATCTTGAGCTCTCGACATCTTTTTCCGCGTAGCCTGATCAGTAACTTGTTTATTGTCCTGCTTCTCTGCAGCTCGCCGGGCTGCAAGCTTCTGTTTTTCCTTGAGCCGCTTGAGCTTGACACGGTCCTTCCACATCCGTCTCTCCAATTCGTCTGGTTCAATCTCTTCATCACTGACATCCTTTTCAGCAACGTTGTCACACTTTATGTCATCGATTTCAATGTCCGAGCTGTTCCAAAACTCATCAGCATTAACCATACATCAGTCAATTCAAAAGCAAAATGCCCGGAAAACTATATCTATCTATCCAAGAGATACATCATCCGAACACCAAATGATTTTATTCGTAAAACCAGAAAACTTCAATGTCAAAGAAAACGCAATTCAGACTTGCAAACACCAAACACTAGTAATTTCAAAGTGACCACAAAAAGAAACAAACTGCATTTCCTCACCGTGGTGTCACGGCCAACTTGTGCTTACTTCGACTAATTTTGTCACCAAGTTAGCCGCAGGAAGCGACAAACACCCACTGGATAAACAAAAAAAAAACTCATTCCTTCAAATCCAAGATTCAATTTTTAAGCTGCTAATACAGGAACCTTGCTCAATTTCCAGCAAATGAACAAAACTCACCACCAAAAACTCCACTTTCAAGTTAGTTCTCACAGATCCAAATTCTCAAACACTATAAAAAAATTAATTAACATAGACAAACCTCATACATCCCTTCAAGATTGATAAAAATACAGCTTAAACAAATCACATTTCTGTTAACTTGATGAAAACAATTAGTCACAACCATCTAAGATTTCACATTTGACAAACATCCCGTGGATTTAGTCAAGGTGCACGCTCGGACACCAGGATTATAAAAAAAAAAGATTTTACATTGGATATACACAAAGCTCAAAAAACATCACAGCACAAAAAGATAAACACAAATAATGAGAGGGAAAGCAAATAAACTAAATCCAAGATTCAATTTTTATGATTGCTAATGCAAGAACCTTGCTCAATTTCTAGCAATTGAGCAAAAAATCTCCACTTTCAAGTTAGTTTTTTTCTTCTTTTTTTCACCCCTCCATAGACACTCCGTCCTTTCGCTCCCTTGGTAATTCGAACTCACAAACTCATGATTGGATATAGAGGGTGCTTAACATCCAAGCAACCCCTATAGAGGGTGCTTAACATCCAAGCAACCCCTCTTGTCTCACATACCCAAATTCTCAAATACTACATAAAAACAATTTAATCAAAATACACAAATGATCACAACTCAAAAGATTATAAAAGACAAAGCTTTAGGTGTTTTGATGAAACAACAACACAACCCAAAAGAGAGGAAAAAAACACAAATAATTCAAAAGGGGTCTAACCTGACATCAATTCCAATCTCATTCATCACAGCCATGTCTATACCCAACAGTTGCAGCAAGATTCAACCCCCCAAAAAGGGTATCAAATTTTATTCCTTTTATTTCTCAAAATTAAAAAGAGGGGTTTTAAAATCAAGAATATTTAATTCTGAAAATTTCATAAAACAGAGACAGTAAAGATTCAAACTTTCATATAAAAAACACAGAAAGGGTCCACAGATTTGCTTAAAAATGGCTGAAAAATCCTCCAAAAAGATTGAAAATGAGAGTTTTTTTTTATATAAAATAAAAGACAAAGATTTCTTCTTAAGGGACAAATAAAGAAAGGTGGAAAATCTTCAACGTTTTGTCGTTTACATGAAATATTTTTAAGAAAAAATTAATCTTTTAATCCATCAGATTAGGAAATCTAATAAAATGTTATTCCTTGGTGTCATTTTACGTGATACTCTTTCCTTTTTAGTTTGTCTTACTCAAATTGGAAATAATCTTTTTAGCTTTAATGAAATTATTTTCAGCAACACAAATATCTAAGAATGATTTTAGACCATAAATTTCAAAAGTCTTTATTTTTTCTTAAATATCGAGTCAAATCGAATCAAATCAAAGAATGTCACATAAAATGAGACTGAGGGAGTAATATTTTAATAATAATGAATAATTTAGTCAACTGTGAGAAATAATCATCCTTAGCATTTAGAATAAGGTATATTATTTAATATATATTATTGTAATTTTTCTATTGAAAAAACAATAAAAAAATTAACATAATAATTAATTTTTAATTTCACTAGTCTTACTTAATAGTAAGAAAATATGATGTGACAAAGTAGGAGACAAGTATGACAATTTTATTTATCATATTCTCAGATAAAACAAAAAGTGGATAACATGTGAAAAATGTCCAAATTCAATGAATTTATGAAATACATCTAGGTTCAATGAATTTGTTTTTTTTTTTTAATTATTAATTTATTTAAAATTATTATTTTCTTTGAAAATTTATCCTTTTTTTTTTCTTTAAGATATATATAAGATTTTGACTTTATATATATAGTTCGATAATAGAGATCAACCCCTTGCGCTCCTAGCTCCGTCATATACTGTTGGATACCGGCAAAACTTAAATGAAACAACATGAATAATGAGGATTCATTGATCTTGTTTGAAACTGAAGCGCAGTTATTGTATTGTATTTATCTACGTATACTAATTTTTGGTGTGAAAAAAAAAGATTTAAAATAGGAAAACATAACAATTTCCCTTCATTTCCACCTCTTTTTTTACTTTCAAAAACCATACAAAAACTATAGAGATGGCAATTTATTCAATGACAAAAAGCCAACAACAACAACCATTGTTCATCTTGACTTAACAATTTCTTCTTTCATGGCAAGTGAAAGAGCATTTAAACTACAACCACTTTCTACTACTACACCAGGCATTGCCACAGCTCTACTCCCAACAAAACTTCCTTCACCTATTCTAACTTTTCCAAATTTTACTTCCCCTTCACCTTCATATATGTGTCCAAATAACAATGCTTCTTTGCCTATACATCCACCTCTTTCAATCTCTATCATTTCAGGATTCAACAGAACTCCATTGCTATCTACATACACCCCTTGATGAGTTAGTTCAACTTCTGATCCCAAGAGTTTCATCCAAATGACAAACAAGAATGATCCTGTTGTCATGTCCATGAAGTAGTCACTAACAAGTGTCCTATATGCTTGCCATAATGTCTCCATTAGTAGTCCTTTGCTCCATATGAGTGATTTTCCTCCATCTTTCTTTCTTGTTGTGAAAACTAGTTTTGCTAACACACATGTCAATGCTGCTAGTAGCCCTGAGGATATCCAAAAGAATGGGAAAAACCAGTATAGTGGATGGTTTGTTGTTGAAGAAATGAGCCAATTTAGAGGACCATGAATTGAATATGCCAAGAAAAAGTATGGTAAGAATGTTTGGAGTAGTGGCTGAGCAAAAGTGGACCAAGAAGTTTGATAATATGATCTTGATAGAGCTACTTCTTGATGAGTAGTTTCTTGTTTCATTTGTAATGCTGCTGATGCAATTGGACAACCAGAGAGATCAACTTTCACATCTGATTGTTCTATGAAGTTCTTCCAGGCTTCTGGAAGTGGTTCACCATTTCTCAAATGTTGGCAAATTTCATAGATCAATGAACGACCATGATCGATGGATGCACTTTGAGAGGCTGATGTTGCCTTCACAACGTCAATCTCGTGGCATCGAAGAAATGGGTTGAATTCCAGCTGCTCTGATTGTTCTTTGGTGAGGTTCTGATCAATGAAAATTTCTCCAACATCAACATATGGGAATTCAGATTCATCCCATGGTTTAGTGCAGTCAAGTGCAATGTCTTGTGTTGCTTCATCCTTAGGCACAGGCCTGAATTGTAGTTGGAAAATGTAGCGAACGCCACCTTGTGAACTTACCCTTTTCTTGAAATCATCAGCAAGGAAAAGTAACGGGCGTGTGTCGTCATCTTTCCTAGGAATTGCACCTGTTTCTGGAGGAAGTATTCCAATAGGCTCAACTTTACCAGAATCCCTTCCAATGTTTTCATCACAAGGCCTCAACTTGAACTTCACATACATTTCTTGTCCATCTGTGAACCTGAAAAGCCTGCTTATATTTGAGTAATAATGCATCTCTGTGTATGAGTTCAAATCACGTAGTGATGTCCACACTGCATGCCGAACATGTGGAACGCGTTTCACGTGTTCCTCCCTTGCTGCTAAGCCACAAACAAGCCATGTCGCGAAGTCAGAGATAGTCCTAGCATAGAATGCTTCCCCTGTCTTCAATGTCAAATCTAGAATTGTTTTTTCATCATCTAAATTTGTATGATCAGAGAGTATTCTCAATGCAGCACCACGAGCATCGAGCCTTGCATCATCATCGGCACTTAAGCTGTTGCTGTGCCGGATTATGACAGGATATTGTTTGCCAGATCCAAAGATTTTATGGTCCGGAAATCCTTTGACGTTGGCATATATTTTTAGCATTCCCTTTCCACTAACACCAATTCTATGAAAGTATCTTGTTTTGACCTTGAGGGTGGTTGCAGCTAAATTTGCAGATAGATTTCCAACTATCTTCTTGTATTTCATATCCATCTCTTCTATCCTTTCATCCATGGCGTGTCGTGTGTTCTTTATCATGACCAGGGCTTGAGATCCAACATAAATGCCACCACTATGAAGAACAGAATTCACTGGAGCAACTGAAAGTGCACCAAGAATAACATTTTCTTGGATAACTGATCTTGGAAGGACAACACTTTGGCTCCCAACAACTGAATTATCTTGTACCTCAACTACCCCGCTAGTGAATCCACTCGATGAATAGAAACCAGTTACAATCCTGCTGAAGTCACCTAGATGGACACCATCACCTAGTGACATCAACTTAGGATCAGAAACCGCGTTGATGGCTCGGATAGAACAATGTTTTCCAACTTTTGCACCCAGAAGCCTCAAGTACATGCAGAAAGCTTCAGTTCCAGAAAGGAGTTTAGCAAATCTGAGATGACAGGCAATGTTGATTCTATGTTTCAGCCATATTTTCAGTGAATCATCTGTGTTTTTCAAGACAAAATTGTTTACCAATATGGTAAGGATGCTCAAAATCAAGCCATGAGCCAAGTAAGCAGTTGCAACTGAGATGGCAAAGATTATAGGACTTGAAAAGGTACTAGAAATAATGGTCATGTAAGCGATGATAGTGAATGGAAACCAGTGGAATGCTCCAGAGAGACATATTAAGGAGAAGTGTTGAAGAGATGGAGATTTCTGAGCTAACAGTATGTACAAGAAATAAAGGATAGCTCCTGAGAGAGCGCTTATGAATCCGACAGTGTAGATTCCCATCAAGTGATACATAGCTGTACCGAAACCATGTTCTGTTACATTTGCCGGTTCAATGACCTGAAATACAATAGAAAGTTCAGAGGATGTTGTTATAAACCACTAAAACTCTTGTTGTAGATAAAGATAAAGGGACATAGTGATACTATTTATAGAAATTTTCACCAGGTGTCCCTCTTTGTGACAATTGTTTAGTAAATGACACTCTTTATTTATCTTGCAACTCATGGACCTTTTAGACCAAGATCTAAGCAGTTTAAAATTTTGTAAGTAATTGTAAATGTTAGACGACAGTCTGTAATGTTCGTAAGGTTAAGAAATATATAAGAAAACATTATCTTGAGTCTTAACAATGTCCTAAATGGTAATATTCTAAGAGCTATGATTGCACAACTTCTAAAAATAGGGGGAAGATCTAATTGAGGGCCTTAAAAAAGGACATCGGTGTGCATGCATTAGCCTATTATTAAGGTTATAAGAAGCTTAACAATCAGATAAATTTAACATTTAGGATCAAAGTCCTCACCTTCTTAGTACTGTTTGATTTTGATGCTGCTGTCTTCTGTAATGATGCTACCTCAGTTCCTTCTGTCAAAACGCTTCCTTTCTGGAGTACAGCGTAAGGACCAACTGAACAGTTCTTGCCAATTCTAACTGGAAGAAAACTCAGGATTCCATTCCTCACTTCATGGCCTTGAATTAAAGCTCCTTCTGCAATAACAGCTCCATCTCCTATTGAAACAAGTGCTGGATCACTGATATCGATGGTATCCAATACAACCGAAGATCCTATCCTTGCTCCAAAAACTTGGAACCAGTATTTCAGAAATACTGTTCCTCTCAAATGCACTGCCATTACTTTGGATGAAATTTCTTGTGCCTTATATAGCGCCCACCACTTAACGAAATCCAATGACCAGATGGATACCTCTGGGGTCAGGGAATAATTTGGTTGAAGGACTAAATTTCCAAGAGTACCAATGCAAATGCAGGTGGTAGATATGCATAGCAGCCAAGAAAATGGTGCAAACACCAATGAAAATGTATAACCAGCCCAAGGAAATGAAGTCATTAGAGTAGGACTTGACAAAATCAGGTTCTTAAAGACATATATGGATGAGTATGCAGGAAGGACCAGCATGAAAATAGCATAGGCAAGAGCAAGAAGTTGCAATAGCATGATACCGAATCGATGAGATGGGGAAACTTCTTCAGCCACCAAATTACCGGAATCATCCTCAGAGTAGTCTGGAAGATAAGAAGGATTTTCTGCATCGTGAGGTCGAGATTTTATAACCAAATCCTCCGTGAAGCTTGCCAAGTCCTCAATGCAAGTTGCTGTGAAGATATCGATTGCACCAACTTGCACTCCAAGATAATCTGAAAGTTTTTGAGCTGCCCTGACCACACCTATAGAATCAATACCATAAGATACTAAACTTTCAGTAGTAGTAATCTTGCTGATAGAGATTCCTGTCTGATCCGATACGAGTCCCTTCAGGAACTCGACAATTTCCTTTCTACTCAGTCTTGGAGTTGGTGAAAGGGATGTTGTATTCAAATGTGGCCTTGGTGTATTTCCCTCCCTGCAAGAACCTGTGGTGAAAGATCTAAGAAGCTTCCGCTTCAATGAGATTTGATCTGGTACCACATCCAGTGTTCCATCAATAAATTGTTTCAAGCACTCAAATCTCTTTATCTTTCCAGATGTTGTTTTGCTGATAGTTCTTGGCTTGATTAGCTTAACAGAAGCCAAAGTGACACCATGTTCCTCAGCAACTCTTGCCTTGATTTCCTCGGCAACGTCTGTGCTAACAGGTTTACCATCTCTTACTTCTGCAATGACAACTAAGCCAACCTGGTCAGAGTGATCAGGTAATGACACTCCTTTGCTGGATAACGTCTCTTCTGGAACTCCAATAACAGCACAACAACCTGGGCGGAGGATTTCAGATGAGCTTTCAACTGTCTTCTCTATGTCTGATGGGTAAATATTTCTTCCAGCAACTATAATGAGGTCCTTGATTCTTCCAGTTATAAACAAATTCCCATCAATTATCCTTCCAAGGTCTCCAGTTCTTGTGTATACCTTTTCAGAACGCAAACCGAGCTTGTTTCTGAAAGTTTGCTGAGTCAGTTCTTCCCTGCCCCAGTATCCAATGCCTGCACTAGGACTGCTAATACATATTTCTCCTTCCCTTCCGGATTCCTCATGCTCCTCACCACTTTCCGAATCAACTATTTTGACATCAATATCCGCCTCATTTTGATTTACGTAGCCACAACCAACTCTTCCTTGCCAATCCACAAAGATTGGTCTTCCTTCTCCATAAGCACAGCTTACAAACACACAGTTTTCTGCCAATCCATAGCCAGGAGCCATCACTCTTTGAGAAAGACCGAAAGGTCTTGTGAGCTCAATAAAATTCTTGAGAGTTTTCTGCCTTACTGGTTCGGCAGCAACCATTAGAAATCTGAGTGATGAAAGATCATACTTCCATTGCTTCTCTTTGCTAGCCTCCAACCTCCGGACAACAAGCTCAAATGCAAAGTTTGGTCCTGCACTGTGAGTTGCTTTGTACTTGCTCATCATCTCGAGCCACATGAGAGGGTTCCTGATGAATGTCATTGGAGAAAACAAAATTGCTGATCCTCCACTTACTAAAGCTGTGAAAAGACCACCGATTAGTCCCATATCATGGTACTGAGGAAGCCAGCTTATTAGTACTGTGTTGGATGTGCTTTTGTATACTTTCCGCATTAACTTCACATTATGGATTAAGCCACCATGAGTTATCATAACTCCTTTAGCATCTCCTGTTGACCCTGATGTAAACTGTAGAAAGCATACACTGTCCGGTTGAGGCTCGAACTTGTCATTGCTATTAGAATGCATTTCTTTGGCATTCTTAACCCAAGAGTCTGTGTGTATCCATGGAAGATTAGGCCAGCGACCGGAACTTGTTCCATTTTTACGGTTCAGTGAAATCAGATGCTTCACAGAGCCTGCTCGAACAGCTGCATGATAACCAGCAGTTGACAAAATAGCCACTGCGTTGCATGATTTAGCAATGTTTTCAATCTTGAGTAGTGCTTGTCCTCCTCTTTGCATTGGATCTGATGGAAGTACCGGGACAGGCAATACTCCAGCTCTTAAACATCCAAAGAAGGAATCAATAAAGTCAAGCCCTGGGACATAAACTAGGAGAACTCTGTCACCTTGCTTCATTACTGGTTTTCGACTGGACAACAGCTTCTGAGAAATACAAGCAGCATTAGCATTAAGTTCTTCATACGTCCTCTCGTTAACTACTTGTCCTTCTTCATTAATCCATTTGTACAATGTCTTCTTGCAGGTGATGTTATGAGTACCCCAGTGCTTCAAATAACCATCAAGGCTAGACAATTCGGGATCCACTTGCTGAGATTCTTTCAAAGCTTTCGGATTCTTATCCAAGCAATCAGATAAGAGCGGAAACAATCTCTGCAAAATAAATGATTTTTTAATTGAATTATTCCACATGTTACACTTCAACTCTTCTTAAAATGAAACTTAATCTACAGTATTTAAGTCATTTTCTGTTTCGATACCTTAACGTAAGGAAATCTCGGCTGTGGATCAGTATTTGCAAAGTGCTTGGAAATTAAGGCCATGGAATAGGATGAATTTCTTTCAGTAAGCTCAAATGCCATTAATCCACCAACATAATAAGTGTTTTGCTGACCTTGTAGCTGGTTTTCTATCTTGTCATAGAAACCGTCCTTCATATCTGTGGTTCCATTGAAAGTTAGTTAAACCTAATTTTTTAGCTATATTACTCGGACTCCTCAAATATTCCACCAGGTGCGTGTTGAATCCTCCAAGAGTTGTGCATTTTTGGAGGATCCGACATGGTGTGAGAGCATTTTTTGGAGTGTCCAAGCATCATAGTTTTTTAGTAATAAGCTTTATATACCTTGGCTATTTACATGAGGAAAATACTTGAATCGTCGTTGCAGGACGACCATTTCAACTTCACCTCCAATCCTTTCTACAGCATCAACTGCGAGCTGTAAAACTGTTGAACCCTCAACGTTGGCTGAGTTACCATAAGACCAGAACAAGAAGATGTTTGTATCGGAATAGAATCTCTGCATGGCAACTGGATTTCCTATTGTTGCAGGATCATCCATAAATTCCTCAAAGTAATAAAATCCAACTGGCATGTGTTCTAGTCCTTTAATCTTCAGAACTGTCGTGTAATAGTCGATGGTCTGTACTTTACTGAACAACTCCTTTTCAAGTTCACTCAATTGCAGCACTTCATTTTCATGATCTGTTGGATCAAACTAACATTAGTATCAAAGGTAGCGGAAATTCAAACATGAACAAGGCTGCATAATCTTGACATATAGTTTGTCATTTTTCTTACTCGAACTCTTCAAAAATGATGCAGCACCCATGTCGGATCCTCCAATCATGCACTACTTTTGGAGGATCAGACATGCATCCGGTCACATTTTTGAAGAGTCCGAGCAACATAGTTTGTCATACCTTCTGAAATGGAAGATGGTGATCTATAAGTCCTCCCACTCCTAAAAGGAAATGCCCCGGATAATATCACTTTATCAAACTCCATTCTTTCAAAATCACCACTGCTGTTTTTGACATCAATTTCAACGCCTGTACTGTCACGTCTGACTGAAAGCACTTCCGTTTGGCACATGACTGTTATTGGCAAAGATTCACTGACTTTTTTCCACAGGCTCGTGTATCCATCTTTGAAACGTCGAATTTTCCCAGCCATAGACGTTCGAGTGAACTCGTGAATATATGCATAAGGCATGTCTTGAACAAATCCATATCCAGAAGCAGTGTAGCCATATGCAACAGATTTTGGAACGGATTTGAATCCGCGACTTTCAAGAAATGTAGGTGTCATATCAGAAGCAAGATCACTCACAGCATGAATTCCAATTCTACCTGAATCCTTTGCTTTGTCCTGTAAATATAATATCAAGTCAAATCTCTCTATAACACCTATCCTCTATAACAACATTTCACTATAACGACCAAATTCTTGTTGAAACTGATCATTCAGGTTATGTTATATTATAGTCATAAAACATAAACAAACACTCAGCCTTGGTCTCATTTGTCAAGTACACACACCAACTTTGGATACACACATCTAGACACCTCAACTCATCTCCACTATGTTAGTTGAATACTCCAACTTACAAAATGATCATCTAGACACCTCCAAAATTTATGTGTCACGTCAACGTCAAGGGTACATGAGACATGGTGAGGATGAGTTGGAATGTTTAGTTGTCAATATTGAGGTGTCTAGATGTACGCACTAAAAGTTGAGTGCTTACTTGCCAGCTGAGGCCAAGTTTGAGTCGGTGTTTTTTTTCAACATAATTATTGTACATGACATAAACTGACCTGGAGTTGTAATGTCAGTGATATAACAGATACATAATCATCTGCAACTTTATTGTCCTGATAATTCCCTGTTTGCCTATCAATTAGTGCAAGTTTGTGTGAGTCTAATTCTACAAGCTCACTTCCTGTTTCCTTTGCCAAATGGAAAATTGTTGGAGCACTATTTGCTGCAAGAACTTGACCTCCAAGATCATAAATTCTTCCTGTCGAAAACAGAAGATGTGTCATCACTTGAACTTCAAACTAAAACAACCTACATATAAAACGTGTTTAAATTATATATATGAAACAACCTATATAGGTTGTCGGGCTCTCCAAAAATGTTGTTGTACTCATGTCAGATTCTCCAAAAATGCACTACTTTTAGAGGATCCAACATGCATCAAACGACATTTTAGAAGAGTCAGAACAACATAAACCTTTACACCAATATTGAAACTTAACCGGCTATAGCAGTTTACTACTCTATTTTACGTTGTCAGCGTGCACAGGACATAAACTCTATACCTTCATGATCATAAATTTTCCTGCAACATACAGCATATTCTACATATAACAGAACCTCAAACTAAAACAACCTACATATAAAACGAGTTTAAATTATATACTATTGTGCAATTTAACCAGCTATAGCGATTTGTTTACTCTATTCTACTTTGTCAGTGCACAAAAGATAAACTCTATATACAGATCAACAGATTCACATATATGTGCCACCAACCGAGTGATGTTTCTCGATGACTTGTCACACTGTCACATTGACATTGTAAAGAAGTTTTACACCAGCTATAGCAGTTTACTACTCTATATTACGCTGTCAGTGCACATAACATGAACTCTATATAAGACATTTTCGCGTACCTTCAACATCAACAGATTCACACATGCCTCCGACTGAGTGATGCTTTTCGATTACTGTCACATTGTTGTAGCCAAGATTACACAATGCATAAGCAGCCGATGTCCCACTTGGACCTGCTCCTACTATAGCTATTCTTGTGTTCACTGGAAAACATGGATGCAACTTCGCGAACTGATCTTCAATAGATTTTTGAGCATCCATTGCACGTTTTCGCCTTCTGCTGATACAAAATACTAAGAATTTTAGCCTCCAACTTCATCTTCCATTTGCTCTAAGTTTCTAATGAAAACTAAAGGAGTTCAAGAAGTGAGAAAGAATACACAAGCCTGCATTATTATTACATTAAGTAGGGGAAAATGACCAAAATACCCCTGAACTATTCATAATAGAACGACTCTCTCATTCGTTACTTTCTTGGCACAAAAATGCCTTCCCCACAATCCAAATAGCTCAAAAAAAGGTCAATTTTGCTCTTGAACTATTCGAAACGAGACCATAGCTTTGAAGAATTTTCATATTAACAGTCAGAAAGAATACACAAGCCTGCATTATTATTACATTAACTAGGGGAAAAATGACCAAAATACCCCTGAACTATTTGTAACAGAACGACTCTCCCATTCGTTACGTTCTTGACACAAAAATGCCTTCCCCACAATCCAAATAGCTCAAAAAAAGGTTGATTTTGCTCTTGAACTATTCGAAAGGGGACCATAGCTTTGAAGAATTTTCATATTAACACGACAAATTTTACGCTGTCAGTGCATAAATCATAAACAGTAGAAAGAATACACAAGCCTGCATTATTATTACATTAAGTAGGGGAAAATGACCAAAATACCCCTGAACTATTCGTAACAGAACGACTCTCCCATTCGTTACGTTCTTGGCACAAAAATGCCCTCCCCACAATCCAAATAGCTCAAAAAAAAGGTCAATATTGCTCTTGAACTATTCGAAAGGAGACCATAGCTTTGAAGAATTTTCATATTAACACGACAAATTTTACGAAGAAATCAAGAAGATAAAAATCTTGAATTTTGATGATCAAAGTTAGAAGGAATGTACAAGCCTGCCTTGTTAGTATTTTAAGCATATAGAATATGCTTAATATATCTATAATCAGAACTACAAATGGCAAAAATTGAACAGAAGTTGTTGATAAAAAAAAATATTTAATTGATGAAAACAATGGTCTTAAATTATTTATAATGATAATATTTAAATAAATTTCAACAAAAAAGAACAAGAAACAAACAAAAAGAAAGTCTGTTCTCAACAAGACAAAGTTCACAACAAAAACAGAATCAACATAATATTCCTTTGTTTGTCACTTACTAAGTATGTTATTTGGGAGTTTTGTTACTCCCTCCGTCTCAATTTGTATGACATAGTTCGAATTTCGAGAGTCAAACAGGAAAATCTTTGACAGAACTTGTTGAAAAGATGCGTGGATGTAGATGCTAATAACAAGTTTAGCAGAACTTAGTAACTTTAGCTCATACCCTATATATACACGAGTTAAAAGATTTGTTAAATATATACGAAAATCAAATTCAAAACTCAGTTACTAACACTTAAAGATCATTGTCGTAGAAATCAAGAAGTCAAAAGTTCAAATTCGAGATCCACTTATGAAAGAGAGTTTCATTATATATAGTTATAACCACCCTTCACATGCCCATCTTCATCAGCTAACCAACTTTCTTGACTTTTTGACACGCGTTAGTCAGCATATATATAGTTTTACGATTTTACAAAACCTTTATTTTTAATGAGTTAATGGTAAACATGTCTAGAATATTTCAAATTTTGAGTTTCATGCTTGAACTATATCAAGTGTGCAGGTTTCCTATTTGAACTATCACGAACTATTCATCAATATACACCTCAACTATAAGTTGTTCACTTTTTCTACCTACCTAAAATGTCATCATCGTTCAGGCAGGAAAAAGAAATAACTAATAGTTCGCGTAAGAAACTCAAAGAAAATGAAACACTTCAAGTGTATTTATGACCTTTACTCTTTTTTAATTGGTAAACATGAATCGTCCTGACCTGATCACCACAACCCCCTTCTAGCAAGTAAGAGACACAATAATCCACTAAACACGAAACAACACAACTAACATTATTGCATTACAATAGACTGTCTACAATATCACACTTATCAAAGTGCGACCTGTCCTTCCTCATACCCTACTAACACGGAATACTTTACACATCGAACTATCCTATCATGCATGTAATAAACATAAACAATGCAACTAATTCAAAATAACTAGAAAAAAAATTACAACTCCACAAAATATTATTTTGTTCCACCAAACCAACTTGAAAAAAAATATATAATGAGAGGTGATGTGAGCAAAAAAAATTTTAAAAAATCATTGAAACATACAATAAAACTAAATAAATACATATATTGATCATTTAAATGACAAATGGCAAAAATTTTACAAAATAAAATTTAAAAAAATAAAAGAAAATCAAACCTTTGACAACTTTTATTAATTCAACTTGAGAGTATATAGGATTTAGAAACATACAAGAGATGCTTCTTAATTTTCACAATGGTAACAGACAAAGAGTATATATAGTCATCAATTTTTCTTAGTAAATTCCGATAATTAATTTTTTTCACTTTGTAAAAAAAAAATAATTAAGATTAATATTATGGGATATTCCAGCTTATGCTATATTCATGACTTTGTGAACTCCGTTTTTAATATTGAATAAAACACTGGGAAAAGGGAAACATATTTAAATTAATTATGTTAATTTTTTTTTAAAATAATTAAGTTATTATGGTTAAATTAATATTTTATTAGATTTATATTATTTGTCTTATAAGTTTTGTACATACTCTCAAGAAAGATATCTAGATTTAATTATTTATGAACAAATTACACCGACAGACACTAAACTTAAAAAATTACAACAAAAAAAAAACTCTTGTTGTATAGTCAGTGTATATTTGTGTATCATAATGTATATTTAGTGTATAAGTAATATACATTGTATAGTAGTGTATACTTTCTATAATTTTTGACAAACTATATTGTATAGTCATGTATAATTTTGTTGATTTTGAGGCTATTTTTTTATGTAAATAAAACATGAATTACTTTTTTGTAAACTTTTTACTTTTTTGTATATATATGTAATTTCTTCTTTATTTATTTTCACTAAGATTATATTATGAATACATATTTAACTATTAAAATATGCATTGAGATTTGGATGTTTGAATCTGAATATCTATATATGAATTGTTTGGGTGTTTATGTTTTTTAATACCTAAATGTATAGAATTATATTTATTTAAAATTAATAAATAATAAATTAATCTACTGCTATATATCAACAAAGTATTTTCTTAAAAATTATATGGATATTGATGATTGTGATAGCTAGTGGTGATGAGTGTGAATGTCGATTGAAGATGATATTGACTAATAGCCGAGTGTGGGTAGTAGCTAGTGGTGAGAGACGTGGTTGGTAGTTGAGGTTGATGATGGTACGTGGTGGTGGCGATAATTGATAGTTGTGACAAATGATATATATTTATATAGACACACACATACATGGTGCTAACGATGATGATCAGTGATTGTTGTGGTAATGGTAGTTAGTGGTACTGATTGTAAAATGGTGGATAGTGATAGTAACAACTGATTATAATGGTTAGTAGTGATAACGATTATGGTTGAGAATGATAATTAGTGGCAGCGAGTAGTTGCGTGTAGTTTATAATGATGGCAACAATGAATATTGCCATCGCGATTGTGGTTTATCGCCATTGTCATCGCCCATCAACCACAAGCATTATCGTTGGTCATAACAGTAATCACACTCGTTAGTCATCGCCACCACATACCACAATTTACAATCATCACCGTCAATATTCATTACCATCATTCACCGTTGACAATTACCACCATCAGTCATTACTATATAATATATATCAACAACCATCATTAGTTTTACCATCGTTATTAACTTTCATTATTATCATCAACAACTGTCACCACGATCAGTTATTAACCATTATTTTTTTTGTTTATGTATCAGGCACAGAATAGTACCGATACGTTTAAAAAAATCACTTATTTTTCTATAAAATATTTTTCAAACAATTTTTTTTTATAACAAACACATTCAATTTTTTTTAAATTTGCTAATTGGTCAAAATATATTCTCTAGAAAACAAGTTTCGATATTCCAAGTTTATTGTATCATCTCCATCATTCAATGCCCCTAACCCTTGACCATCCCTTCCAAACCCCACTCTCTCCCGTCTCCGCTCTATTCCGGTACTCTCATAATATTTTACTAGATCATATATAAATATCCTTAAAAATTATATTTTTTAAATTTATTTATCGAATAAGAAATTAATTTATTTTTCGAAAAAAATTAGACGTGGTCCTTTTCTTCACAAAACGTAGAATTGGCCGAAAGAATATTTACTAAAAATTCTTACTAAAACAATTTCAAGAAAAAATAAATAAATCTCATGGAATTAATTAAATTAATTGTATTTTATATATGTTTCTTCTAAAATTTAAATTTCAAGATTAAATTAAATTATAATAATGTTTTGTAATTATTACTTATTATATAGTATTATAAGTGAATTACTCAAAATAAAAATTGCATGATTTAATTTTAGAGAAAATAAGCAGAAAGAAAAAAAAAAATGAAAATTGCTATTGAAGAATAAATTACGGATATTCTATATTCTTGTTGGATACATTTGATTAAAAAATTTAAGACTAATAAACTCAGCTTTAATAATTACTTAACTAATTTTTTTAAAATTAAAGTTCAATGTTTTGGTTTATGATTGGGGAACAATTATTATAAAATTAATTGTAAATAATATAATTAGCCTCACTTGTGTCACAAAAAGGACGGCATTTTCATAAAATAAAATTTAACACTCCAAAATATAAAAACAAGAAGAAAAAAACAAAAGTAACATGAATATAGGTGAATATGTAATTTTAGGTAAATTGTTTTTTACATATTTAATTAAAAAATATTTAATTAAAATTAATAAAAGAAAGTATGTTTTGAAAAGCTAACTAGAAAAGAAAATGTTTAAAATATAGGTAAATATGTATTTTAGGTAAAAAAGAATATTACATATTTAATTAAAAAATATTTAATTTAATTTAATAAAAGAAAATGTTTAAAATATAGGTAAGTATGTAATTTTAGAATTATAGTATTAATGGACAATTTAAAGTTTTGATAAAGTAACCCAAGAACTATACATTTCTTGAAATTTGCATATATTGTACAAAATTCTAAATTATAATCTAATATTTATTTATAAAAAATTTAATTTTCTCGAAAGAATATTATAGACTATCTCTAAGAAGTTCATAAATTGCAAGAAAGAGAAACGATAATCATTTACAATACTTATTTCGAGAGTGACAAATAACTAAAATTTTACGTACTTGAATGTTTAAGTCGTCCACATACATACTAGTATGATCGAGATGTTATGAACTTCGTCACTAAATTATCCTAGACTTTTTACTTGATTTTTTGATAAAAAATATTTTTTTGAACTCGTTAAACACATCATATTTTTTTTTTGAGAAAATGAATATAAATAGTTATCAAAAATTAAAAACAAAAAAATCAATTCTTTTTATTGAATTTGACAAAAAATAAAAATAAGATAAACAAAATTAGGAGTGACAGATTTTAGCAGAGGTGAAATTGAAGATCTGCAATGGCTCAGAGTCAGCTACCCCATATAGCTATTCTTGGAGCTGGCATTTTTGTTAAAACTCAATATATTCCAAGATTAGCTGAGATTCCTAATTTCTTTGTTCTCAGAGCTATTTGGAGTAGGTCTGAGGTAAATTTATAAGTTTGCTTAACTTTTTTTTTGAATTTTCTTTCATATTTTTGAATCATTGTTTAAAGCTAAGAATTGGGGGGTTTTGGTGGAAGGTAAAGATCTTATGCATTTGTTTGGGGATTTTAGTTTCTGGGGTTTGATAAAAATTGGATCTTTATGTAGTTTAGCTGTGGAATTGTTCTTTTTCTTCCATTGTTTTTTGTGGAAAGAAAAGATCTTCTGCATTTGTATGCATTTGTTTGTGGATTTTAGTTTTGGGGTATGATAAAGATGGGAACTTTATGTAGTCTAGCTGGGGAATTATTCCTTTTTACCATTTTCTTGTTTCATTGTTCAAAGATATGAACTGTTTTTTTTTTTTTGTGGAAAGAGAAGCTCTGCTGCATTTGTATGCATTTGTTTGGGGATTTTAGTTTTTGGGTGTGATAAAGATGGGAACTTTATGTAGTCTAGCTGTGGAATTGTTCTTTTTTTCCCATTTTCTTGAATCATTGTTCAAAGGTATGAACTGTTTTTTTTGTGGAAAGAGAAGCTCTTCTGCATTTGTATGCATTTATTTGGGGATTTTAGTTTCTGGGGTTTGATAAAAGTTGGATCTTTATGTAGTCTAGCTGTGGAATTGTTCAAAGAACAATTTTGTAGGTCCTTGGGAATGATAAAAGTGGTAACTTTTGTAGTCTAGTTGTTGCACTGACCTTACAACGATAAACCCAGTAAAATCACACAAGTGGGGTCCGGGGAGGGTAGCGTGCGCGCAAACCAGAGTCTGGTTTCGATAAACCCTTGACGCAAAGAAAGCTGAAAAAAATTAACAACAAGATAATACATAATAGAAGCAAAAGAAACAACGGGTAGTAATATAAATATAAGAATAATACTAATACTCTTGGTATGGAAAAGAAATACGCTTGCCTACCTACTAACCTTCTACCCTAATTCTTGACCTCCACACCTTATTATCAAGGGTCATGTCCTTGGTAAGCCGAAGCTGCGCTGTGTCCTGTCTTATCAATTCAAGGTACTTCTCCCCAATACCTTTACGCCAACCTTTACCTCTTCTTAGGCTCACCATGGTAGTTGTTGCATTGACCTCGACAGCAAGACTTGGATTGTTTGGGAACTACAAGATATAAACTATAAAACTCCTGCTATTTGGATGTATTTGTTAGTGGATTTACCTGTCTGTTTGATAAAAATGTAAACTTTATGCAGTCTAGTGTAGCATTGTTCTTGAAAGCGAAAATTGGGTTACCGGGGAAATGCATAATGCTTATTTGCTGGTGTTTGTTTGTGCATTTGAAAATGAAAACTTTGTGTACTCTAGTTGGTGTGCTTTCTTGAAATAAAAGTTTCAGTTGGATAATATCAACTGAATTTCGTTGTGTACCTATTCTGTTTATCAAATGATTATTTGTCATCATAGTTACGTTAAAATAGTCATGAGAATGTGTATATGTTTGTTAGGAATCTGCCAGAAGTGCTGTTGAAATAGCACAAAAGCATTTCCCAAATGTGGAATGTAAGTGGGGAGATGCTGGGCTCGAGGAGATCATTAAGGATAGTTCCATTACTGGTGTTGCTGTGGTTCTTGCTGGACAAACCATGGTATATTTCTCTGTCTTGTCTGTATGCTTTTATATATCATCAAAGTTCCGTTTGCTCAAAGTAACTTATGTTGGCTGCTTGCCTCTTATCATCCTCTCTATTTTGTTTCATGTCAAGGTGGTTATCATGAACTAGGAAAGAAATATCATTCTTTTATCAATAGGTTTTCTTTTTATAACCATGGTGTCCGGGCCAACTTTCGCACACCTCGACTCATTCCACGGGGTACCTGCTGCTCTCACCAGCACAGTACCGGTAACTCTGTCCACAAACCTTGGACAGATACGAGGAAATCACCTCAATTTTCTTATCAATAAGTATTTCATTCAAGTAAAACTGCACTAATAAAGTGCATGAATTTGTACAAGCAAAACTTAGAAGCCGTTTATAAACTTAGGGAACTGAGAAATTCAAGTAATGTGACAGTTTCATATACATTTAGCATCTTACACCAGAGTGCTAAAAATTATGAGCATCTATGTTTAAGACCACACTTGTGGGATTCCACTGGGTATGTTGTTGTTGTTGTACAGGTTCAACTTTCCACTCAAAGCATTTTTTGTTCCTCTCCCTCTAGATAGGCCAAAATATACAGACCGGAATAGAATTTCATAACTTTCTGAATTCCTTCTTCGGTTTCTGTCCATACAAGCCTGGAAAAAGCTCCTTAACTGTTGAAGACATCACCCAATGCAAACCAAAAATACACAAGAACATATTCCAGATATGTGAACCCCCTTCAGTGTATCAAAAGATAATTAAATCCAATAATTAGCACATGTACACCTGCTGCTTAATTTGAAATCTCTCTGCTTTTTTGCATCAAGCAAGCTTCGTCTGTTGCTGTCCAGCAGAAACCAACAACTCTTGGAAGGATATTGCAATTCCATATAATTTTTCATCGCCAAGATGATTGCTGGGAGGAGGGATTTGAAAATATCTTTTAGGCTTATTTCACCGAGAGTTTACCATCTCCTTGTGATTTCCATTTAATTCTTACTGGCTCACTTTCTGGAGTCTCTGTACTAGTTGGCTGAATCGTTATTACCCAATGCTCAAAGTTTCTCCTGAAAGTGATAATCCAATTTGCTTGAAGCTATGTTGCTCAGAGTCTTCAAAATTATCAACAAGTGTGGCGACATTTTTGGAGAGTCCGAGCACATAGGCTTGAAGTAGGAAAGTAAGAGTCATACTTTCATTAAGAGCTTCTAGAAGACTATGAATTTGCATACAATAATCCACTTAATTCTTTTTCCTTATGTTGACTTTTATGATATATTTTGTTGACTTAGTTGTTATTCCGGTCAGGACCTTTATAAAGTTGTAACTCTTATCTATCAACAAACATAGTTCTTTTCTTTGTTGGCTTCAAGGATTTTGCAGATTCATGGCATAGGAAGTCACTGCATGGTTATGCAGATTACTGTAGGAATCACAGTAAATTGTGGAGAACTTAGAGAAGCAACTAAAGAGAACATAGTTAAAAATTCATTGATGTCAGAGTTACAATATCTGGGATAGGGAAATTTTTATCAAATAAGTCCAGACTGTACTATTTATTAAAAGAAGACCGAAAATCACAAGAAATTTTTCTATCACATGGAAGGGGAAATGTCTTCAGTATCAGCATTACACTTAATGAAATGCAGTTGTTTCAGAAAATTGTGTTTGATATTTGCATTAATTCATGCAGGTGGATATGTCATTGAGGCTGCTTAAGGCAGGAAAGCATGTCCTTCAAGGTAATTGCATAAAAAATTGCAATAAATGGTGCATCTTGTTTAACGCTTCTCTTTTCTATTTACACATATCAGGATGAAGTTACCTTGAGTAGATTGGATGGGGCATGGTAATGGCCAGATGTTTTTGTTTTTGAAGAAAGTTCTAAAAGAATTCAATTTTTTTACCTTCAATAAAGCATGACAAATATTTGCTTTTATCTTTCTTTTTACTCCTTATCTTTTACATTCACGCTCTATGAATAGTTGAAATAAGTCATGTTCGTTTCTATGTTATGTGCAATTAACTAACTAGTGTGTATTTGCATATCTTCTCTACTTGGCAAAATTGGGATACTCCAGAGAAACCAGCTGCCTCAAGTAAGTAAGATGTAGTTTTATTTCATTGAACTTAAGAATGTCGATGCTTGTCT
This sequence comes from Solanum aculeatissimum, assembly GCA_038996855.1. Lineage (NCBI taxonomy): Eukaryota > Viridiplantae > Streptophyta > Magnoliopsida > Solanales > Solanaceae > Solanum > Solanum aculeatissimum. The sequence continues at coordinate 59,864 of JBCEWC010000215.1, forward strand.
TATCAATTTATTTCTGTTTGGAGTGCATTTAACTAACCAACTTCTAGCATTATACCTATCACTTTAAGAAACTTTTCAACATTAAAAGATCTGGAATTAAGTTAAGGAAAACCAAAGATCATGTTTTCTTTTTTTTGTGATCTACATCTGAGATTGGTGTACTAATACAGCTGTGGACGAGGCAGAAAAAGCATTGACTCATTATAATTCTCTTAGCGCCACATTGACTCAGCAACCAATATGGGCAGTTGCAGAAAATTATCGCTTCGAACCTGCCTTCATTGAGGTAATGTTAATGGTGTTGTGATCTTAATTTTCAATGTGACTAGGCTGGGAATTAATTATTGTCCTATACAGAGCAAGAAGTTAATTTCTGAAATTGGAGAAATGATGAATATCCAAGTAATTGTTGAAGGATCAATGAACAGCTCAAATCCTTACTTCGCCAGCTCCTGGAGACGCCAGTTTGTTGTGAGTATTTCACTAAATGATAAATTAGTTTTTTTTTTCATTTGATGAAGATGATATGTTAGCTTCTCTATCTTATAAAAAATTAAGAATTGGCTTAACTTTTTGATTATCACTGAGTAAAATGTTCCTTTTAATATGAACTGGCTTCTTTTAGTGTAGATCCTGATGTGCTCTTCTGCCATAGTACATGCTAAATAACTTCAAATCTAACATTTGGCACAAATTAGTATAGTATTGAATAATTGGAGTCCAGAACCAAATGCCGCCATAACTATTTTTGTGACGAAAATGAGTGTCAAACACTAAAAATAACTGACGCGTTAACATTATTTTTGATAATTCGTTACAAAATTTGTTTTTTGTGTCATTTCGGTTCTGGACTCAAAGATTTTTTCTCTTAAGTTCAATGGAAGCATTTGTGAGTTGTTAAGTACATTCTGTGCATTGTCTACTCTCTTTTGGTTTAAAATCATTGACTTGCTCTTTGACAATCTCATTTGATTTCTTCAGGGTGGTTTCATTCTAGACATGGGTGTACATTTTGTAGCTGGACTTAGGATGGTAATCTTCTCTCTCACTAGTCAAAGCTTCTTCGATTATTAATAAAACCTTATGTCCACTCCAAATGAGCAGCTTGTTGGATGTGAAATTGCATCATTGTCATCCATGAATTCTCATGTGGATAAGACTTTGCCTCCTCCGGATAACATCTCGTCAATATTGTGAGTTCAACACTATTATCCTCATCATACCAAGGATTTGATTTTAGCGAAGTTGAATGAAATCATGATGAACTTTTCTTCTATTTAGTCAACTGGAGAATGGGTGTTCAGGAGTTTTTGTGATGGTGGTATCTTCGAAGTCACCAAAGGCAAGTAGTGTACTAACTAGACTGTTTTCTCCAGAAAATATTTTATGTGACAACATATCTGTAGAGCGGTAATTGTTGACTAATTATGCTTTTCATGTCTCTAGATAATCTGGCGAGTTGTGGGTTTGAACGGAGTGCTGCAAGTTGAGCGTGGTAACAAGGATGGACAGCATGGCTACTCGGTAATTGCGCAAACTTTTTTCTTTCGTTTCGTTAGAATGAAATGCATTATTATATAACTTCTTTCCCTTCACAAAGGACGAGTCACATAGTTTCGTAATTAAATTGCTGTTCCAGGTTTCCCTACATATGTCTGATGGTCAAAGCAAGAGCTTATTTTATCCGTTTAGCGGGGTAACTGATGAACTGAAAACATTTCTATCAGATGTATCGACAGCCAACCTGAAGGTAAGATGCTTCCTGAAGTTCTCATTTCTCTTAGTTGTTAAGTGAACTACAAACTATTAGTCGGATAGATATCTGCCTTGCAAAGGGTACATATATTTTTGGCATAATACGTAAACAGACTCAAACTTGGCCTCAACTGGCAAGTAAGCACTCCATCTTTGAGTATGCACATCCAGACACCTCATAGTTCTGTTTGCCCGTTTGTCTTGTGCCAATAAAAAACATAGAGAACTTCTAGTACTTCTAATTTTATTTTGTATAATATTGGTCCGAAATGAGCTTAAGTGGAGTGACATAGTCGCTGATGATTCATATAGCCGACCCTAACTTAATTCAGACAGAGGCAGTATAGTAGTAGTAATAGTACTAGTTGTTGCTGCTGCATTGTTAACCTGTTACTCTAGATCATTGATCTTGTGCTTTCATTATCGCTATATTGAACTTCTTTTCGTGCAGAAGGACAATGGTTCCCACCTCGATCCTCGTCTCTCATTTGCTGAAGGTGCCCGTGATGTTGCTGTTTTGGATGCAATGCTCGAATCTGGAAAGAGACAAGGAGCTCTGGTCCAAGTAAAAAAGTTCTAACTTTACGCAGACCTAACGCTCCTTAGATATGTCATGCACATGATTCTTGATCTTCATACCATGATACGATACTGGAAATGAACGATTCATAATCCGAGGCTACAAAAACAATGAAGATGGATCGATTGGAGATCACTTCCTCTCTTCTGTGAGCTACATCTTGGTTTCATCATCTCATTGTCTATAAACTCGATTTGCCAGGCATTCCTGGTCCACCAAACGGTTTCTTGGTCGTGACCAGCTAAGGCTAAAGTTCCATTAAAGAGCGTTTCGATCTATTAGTTAGAACCATTGTACTCTTTTTTACCCTATTTTTACATCTTTGGCTAAATGTTTCATGGAATGTAGCAGCTCCAACACTATATATATCTTTTCTTGCTTATTTATTTATTGAGTTTAAGTTATATACATCGTCTCGTCTGTATACGATTATTTCTTTTAACCAACAAGAGAGAATAGTTGTTTTTGGAAAAAATAAAAATCATATATGAATATGATTTCTCCATTCTTAACTAGAGGTCCCGACTTCGAGTTTGGTAATAGCAAAAAATCTTGTAAGGAAGCGTTTTCTTTCCTATAATGAGCTTTACATAATGCGAATCTAGATTAGTCATCGCCCTAAACACCTTATGCAAAATAAAACCTTTTTTTTTTGTTATGAGCATCGCTCCAAGAAATAAGTGTTGCAATGCATGAATTCAGATTTAAACGAGTCTTCGATGAAAATAAAAATGGGGAGAGTAGATGGGAAGTAAATGACTTGTATTTCCAACCACACCTAACATGAATTCCCCCTCATAATTTATATCATTTTGTATTTGAAAGTGACTTTGGGAGACATAGTGAAACTTACAAGACAATTTTCTTACCAATTGATGAATAAATATCACATTATTAATTGAGTGAAGTAGTTGGTTTTATTTGGACCTACTAGGGTTGAAAATTTATATCTAAAGTATTAGGTGTGTGAGTTTTCGATCTAAACTATCACTAAATGTTTATCGAAACACATCTTAAATATTAGTTGTTCAACTGATAGTTAAAGTATGAAACTCGCGAAATGTGATAGTTTGATTGTTTTTTTAATCATTAACTCGAAAAGAAAAAGCGAAATGTACACCTAATGAACCAATAATATCTTTTATTATTATAGCATGTGTCAACATCATTTTAGTCCAATTTTAATGTTGTTTATATCATTGAATAAGATAGTGACTTCTAAATATAATTTAAATCTTCTTTCACATAATTTATCCAATATCAAACTTAAATTTATCCATAGAATTTATAATCCCACTCAATGTGTTAGTACACCCTCTTATTTCCAAAATCACTCAAATAACACGCTACGAATCTGTTAAAGCAAATCACTCAAATAACACACTACGAATCTGTTGAAACACATAAAACATTGATCTGAGGCCCTCAAATAACACGCTACGAATTTGTTGAAGCAAATCACTCAAATAACACACTACGAATCTGTTGAAACACTCAAAACTCAAAACGCCGATCCGAGGCTACCCTAGTTTTTTATTTTCCTCTCAATATATTGAAGATCAAGTTAGGTTTTTTTTTTATGTATCTTCTAAAGATCATATGAACAATGCAAATCCAAGACTTATTCTACAACAAATATTTTTGTGTACATTTTTTTTAATTACATTTCAACCCCAAAAGTTTTATTAATTATACATATATCCACACACATTTAAAACTTGTACTATTTTTTTTTCTTCTTAGTTATAACTACCCAAAACAACTTTATTTTCTTCAACTGCCTCTTGAAGTAAGTTCTCATTTCTTCAATATTATTTTCTTATAATAGTGAAAAAAAACATTTTTATTTACCTTTTTCTCTTTTTTGCAGATTTTTGCTCAATTTTCTATCTAATAATCATTGAAGCAATTTGATTTTGAAAAGGTATTGATAATATAGTAGCATTTGCTATTCTTGAGCTTCAATTATCGCATTATTTTGTTGTTATTGTTCTTTTTTAAATGTTATATAATGCTTTCCATATCATTTTGCTATGTCTTCTCTACTTCTATATGTGTTACTTGAGTCGAGTGTCTTTCAGAAACAATTTCTTTACACGAGGTAGGGGTAAGTTTTGTGTACGTGCTACCCTCTCTAGACTTTATTCGTGGGATTTCACTAGATATGTTGATGTTGTTGTTGTTGTTCTTCTTCTTCTTCTTTTTAAAATGTTATATAATGTTTTCCCTATCATTTTGCTATGTCTTCTCTACATTTATATGCGTTACTTGAGTCGAGTGTCTTTCAGAAACAGTTTCTTTACACGAGGTAGGGGTAAGTTTTGTGTACGTGCTATCCTCTCTAGACTTTATCCGTGGATTTCACTAGATATGTTGATGTCGTTGTTGTTGTTGGTGTTGTTCTTATGGTACCTATGTTTGATCAATTTTTGGTAGCCTTTTTTAGTTGTTCTTGTGGTACCTAAGTTGTGTGTTATAGAAAAATTTGTTTAACTTATAGCTACTGAGCCTAAAAGTTTATGTCTTTATGTGATCGCAGCATCAAAAACATGTCTCGAGGTTCTATATCATCAGAATACGCGGTGGATGGGCTGATTGGAGTAGTTATTTTTATCGCGTGATGGAGCAAAGTTTTCGATTTTTCTAGCTTGAGTGGATTTGTTCATATTCCTATAGGGAAAAAGATATTAATTTGTTCATAATTCTATAGAAAATGCAGAAAGGTTTAGTACATGATGAGTTTGCTCTAAAGCAAACAGCTCCAAAAATTGTTGGATCAGGGGTGATGATTGGAGGGGATAAGGTAACCGTTGCCTATGACCTCGTTGAGCAAATGGAATACCTGTATATTCGCGTTGTCAAGGCTAAAGAGTTAACAAAGGATGTTACAGGGAGCTGTGATCCTTATGTTGAAGTAAAAGTTGGGAACTATAAAGGCATCACTAAGCATTTCGAGAAGAAAATCAACCCCGAGTGGAACTATGTTTTCGCGTTCTCTCAGGATAGGCTTCAAGCTTCTTATGTTGAAGTCTGTGTGAAAGATAAGGATGTTGTGTTGGATGATATGATAGGAAGAGTCGTGTTTGATCTCGTTGATGTACCGAGAAGAGTTCCCCCGGATAGTTCATTAGCCCCACAATGGTATAGGTTAGAGGATAAAAGAGGTGAAAAGTTGAAAAAGGGGGAAATCATGCTTGCTGTTTGGAGAGGAACTCAAGCAGACGAGGCGTTTTGTGATGCGTGGCATTCGGATGCAGCAGCTGTGGGAAGTGAGGGCATTTCAAGAATTAGAGGCAAGGTATATCTTTCTCCTAGACTTTGGTATGTCAGAGTTAATGTCATTGAATGTCAAGATTTGCTTCCAAGTGAAAAGAATCGCCAACCCGAGTGCTGTGTGAAGGTTACATGTGGAAATCAGGCCTTGAAAACGAAGATTTCTCCGATAAGAAGTTTCAATCCAATGTGGAATGAGGACTTGGTTTTTGTTGCAGCTGAACCATTTGAAGAGCCTTTGGTTATAACTGTTGAGGATAAAGTTGGATCGAGTTTCGAGTTCTTGGGAAAATGTGTGCTTCCTTTAAGCATTGTCCCTAGAAGGCTTGACAACAAACCTGTTCCTTCTAAATGGCACAATCTTGAGAAGTATACAGTTGTAGAAGGGGACAAAAAGGAGACTAAATTTGCTAGTAAGATTCATTTGAGGCTTAGTTTGGATGGCGGATATCATGTGTTGGATGAATCGATACATTACAGCAGCGATTTCAGGCCAACGTCTAAGCTTTTGTGGAAATCCAGCATTGGACTACTTGAATTGGGGATAATCAGTGCAACAGGATTGTCTGCTATGAAGTTCAAGGACGGAAGAGGGACGACAGATGCCTACTGTGTAGCTAAGTATGGTCCAAAATGGGTTCGTACAAGGACAATCATCGATAGCTTGTCACCACGATGGAATGAGCAGTATACTTGGGAAGTACACGATCCTTGTACCGTGATCACAGTAGGGGTGTTTGATAATGGATACCTTCAAGGGGGGAAATGCACGAGCATCGGAAAGGTGAGGATTAGGCTCTCCACCCTTGAAACTGAGAAGGTATACACACATTCCTACCCTCTTATTGTCCTGCATCCATCAGGCGTTAAAAAGATGGGAGAAGTTCAACTAGCTGTGAGGTTTTCGTGTACTTCTTATGTCAATATGTTGTCTAAATACACTCACCCATTGTTTCCAAAGATGCATTATGCTCATCCACTGTCTATCAGTCAGCAGGACTTCCTCAGGTTTCAAACTACTCAAATACTTTCAACGAGGCTAGGACGAGCAGAGCCACCGTTGAAAAAAGAGGTCGTGGACTACATGCTAGACGTTGGTTCACACATATGGAGTGTAAGGAGAGCTAAGGCTAACTTTTATCGATTAACATACGTTGTGAGTCCAATAATGGCTGTTGGAAAATGGTTTGATCAAATATGTCATTGGAAGAATCCACTCACCACAATTCTAATCCACATACTCTTTATAATACTAGTCCTTTACCCTGAGTTGATTGTTCCTACATTCTTTCTTTACCTTTTCTTGATTGGTATTTGGCACTATAGATTAAAGCCAAAACATCCACCTCACATGGACATCCTTCTATCACATGCTCACGCTGTTTTCTCCGATGATTTGGATGAAGAATTCGATACATTTCCAACATCAAGAGGCTCGGATAAGGTGAGGATGAGATATGATCGTTTGAGGAGCGTTGGAGGCAGGATTCAGACCGTTATAGGGGACTTGGCGACTCAAGGGGAAAGGTTTCACTCATTGTTGAGCTGGAGAGATCCAAGGGCATCGTCTTTGTTCGTGACATTCTGTTTACTTACTGCAATTGTCATGTATGTCACTCCTTTCCAAGTCGTCGTGCTCCTCATTGGAATCTACCTGTTAAGACACCCAAAATTTCGCCATAAACTTCCTTCATTGTCTACTAGTTTCTTCAAGAGGCTGCCTGCAAGAGCAGATTGCATGTTGTAGACATATATGTCACGACTCGCCACTTCGTGAGTAAGTTGTCAAGTGCAGCACAGAAGTCTCACTGAAAGTAAATATTTGGTTTAAGAAGATAGAAAATGCAGCAAAAATGAACTTGGGATCACAAAGATTGTCTTGTTATCTATTATTTCAAGTAATTTTTTTTTGTTGTTGTAATTTGACTTCTTATAACAATAATTACGCCTCATCTTTTCATACAACATATCCAGTGAAATCGCACAAGTAGAATTTGCTATCCAATGTCATCCTTACTATTTCAAGAAAGCATATCATCATTAATTACTCATTTGAGGAAGAGATAAGGGTAATTTGGTCAAATACCCTCTTATGATTAATGCTATTAAAATCATTTATTATAATAAATGTGTCAAAACAAATGAGTGTTTTTCATTACCTATTATTTTGTTGAATATATTTTTTTTTAGTGAATAGAAAAGAAAAGAATCACTTTCAAAATAATATACTAAAAACTTTATTTATTCTTGTTATAGACAAAGTCACATAGAAAAGTCAAAGAGTTATATTAAATTTTCCAAGTCACTTGGTTTAAAGATATATTGAATGGACCACAAAATTGCTTATCTAGTTTTATGAATACTTCTAAGAAGTTGTGGAATTGACCTAGTCAAAAGTCTAAATAATATTCTGATTGAAAAAGTATTGGGAAGAGATGGTCGTTTAGACCAGACATGATGTAGTTTTAACTTATCGAGGATATGATCATGATAGAAAGTTGTAGAAAACACAAATTAGGATAAAAAGTTAGTAGATAAACATCGTTTTGCTTATCCTAGCTAGTGATAGCATTACTTAAGTAGTTTCTTTTCCATCGATTTCTGTTGCTATTTGTTGTTTTTTATAAGAGTAGTTACTATATAGACAGATTCTTTAAATAGTATTTTGTCATGACTTCTTCACTTTCGATATTTTTTTTCCTTCAATCAAGGGTCTATCGAAAACAATCTTTCTAGCTCCAAGGCAGCGATAAAATCTCCATACATTCTACCTTTATGTCACATCATTCAACTAGAAGGTCTAGTTAATTGTCATTTTCATCTTTCTATTAATAACTCCTGATTTTGAAAATTATTTTTCTTTTTATCATTAATCATACACCTAACATAGAA
>JBCEWC010000216.1:0-53683 GCA_038996855.1 Solanum aculeatissimum
ATCTCCCACTAGATAGGCAGGATAAATAAAAGCTGCCAAATTATTTTATTTTATTATTTTTAAAAATAAAATAATAATAATAATAAAGCTGCAGCAGGTGGAATTTTTGATAATCTTACAGCTAATGCTATAGCAGAAGAGCCATGATTCAATTGAAGAAAGAAGACTAAAGTTTTTTTTTTTTTAATCTCCAACACAAAAAGGAGAAAAGCTAGAAAAAAGACGTAGGTGATTGAGACTATTTTCTTGATTTATTCCTCAATTTTACCTACTAAAATCTTTGTCTTATAAACCCCACAACTTTTTGGCTAGTAGCTTAAAATTTTCTTGAATTATTTGCACAAAATCCACTTTAATGTTGAAGCTTTCTATCCATCCACCCCACTTCAATGTGATAATTTGCTTGAAGCAAAAATTAAAAAAAGAATAATTAAAATGTAAAAGTTTTTTTTTTGTTTTAATTGTATCGTAATTCATATTCATTATCCTGACTAATCTGATTTCACACATAGCTTTAGTCGTAGTATATCCCATACTCACTGACTTGACTAATCTGATTTCTTGACTAATAGGCTCAAACTTATGGTATCTTATAGTATTATTTGTTGGTTCGATTAATTTAATTTTGCATAAAGTAGGTAGAATTTACAAAAGATGATGATAGGAAGAAAGGGGAAGGAGCCATCTTTTTTTTTTCTTTCTTTATATTGAGTTGGGGGTTTTTAATTCATTTTTGTTTTGAAATTATAATGCCTCAGCTTTATTTATATTGGGGTCATCTCAAGGAAAGAGCACAAATTTTTAGTACAAGACATTTTTGGGGGTCCATTTGGCCCATGCCAAGAAGAATAAAGATGTTGAGAACTGTTCGGACATTGCCTTTTTCTATCTCAAGTCTTCCAATAAAACAAACTTATCACTTACAAAGCAGGCATTGCTTGTGTCTCGGTCTCGATGGATTGAGATATTCAATATTGTTGGCGGAAAGTAACAGATATTTGATGTATCAGTTGAGGTGTACGAAAATATCGTTATTGAAAAGTATGAAAATGAATAGTAAACCAATTGCTTCATTTCCATATCGTAGGTTTTCTTTGTTAGCTTTTTAGGGCTTGAAAACCCACTCTCATTCCATTTTCTCTTTTCTCATGATATTTATCTTGACATTCTTGCTTCTCATGTGAAATGATGCCTTTTTGTCTTGAGCATTCATGTAGGATCCCATTTTTCTGTCTACAAAGACTTGTTTCTTGTATGGATAGGCACCAATACATGAGCAAATTTAATGGTATGAGTTCACTACAGGAACCATTAAATATGAAAATCATTCAACATGCCGGTCTCTTAACTGATATTATAAATCTTTTACAATAATGTTTATACTCAACCAACCTCTAAATCATCTGCAGATAGTATTAGAGAATGTTTAAATGTTTGTTAAGCACTAATAAAAGAAGCAACCAATGACCTTAGAGAACATTATCTTAGAGAAGTGAAGAAGCCACCCAGTGAAAAGGTTGGGTAGCACGCTAGAAAGAAATGGAACATAAAAAAAGACACACGTCCAAAATTGTTTATTAAAATAACAAGCTTTAAATTTAATCTGACAAAATTGCCTTAGTATTGAGCATAAATAAAACATAAATCAAGCAGCAAGCATATCATAAATGAAGTTTATATCTGACAAAAAAGAAGAGACTATATGGGTCTTTTGACAAATTATTAAGCTTTAAGACGTCCATAGAATTTTGCCTTCTCCTGTGTAGTCTGGAAGCGCCCATGGCCAAACTTGGACGATGTGTCAATGAACTTGAGCTTGATCTCCTCCAATGCAACCCTGGACGTCTGCTTCAACAATGACTGCCTCAAAGTCACAACTCTCTTCTTTGGTCCAACACAGCAGCCCTTGATCAACAGAAAGTCTTCTTTCACAACACCATAGTGAGGGAATCCACCAATTGGTGTGATATCCTTCTCAGTCCTGAATAAAAACAGATTTTTTTTCAAATTAAGAATAGTGGCATCCAAGCAACAGAGGACATACTGTATATTAAGGACTAACCTGTCAAACTCTGTTGTGGCAGAATGAGACTCCTGACCAGACTTGCCCAGCCTGTAGATTTTCTTGTTCATCTCAGTGCGATGGTGATAACCATTCTGTCCAGCCCTAGCAACAGTGAATGAGACCCTAGCTGGATGCCAAGCACCAATACAAGCCACCTTTCTAAGCCCACGATGAGTCTTACGTGGGAGACGGGTCACACCCCAACGAGTCACCACACCCTCATACCCTTTACCTTTAGTCACACCAATTATATCGATCATCTCATCCTTCTGGAAAATTGCATCAACAGGAATCTGTTTCTCAAAAAAGCCATAAGCATAATCAACCTTCTGGGCAACATCCCCACCATTAACCTGAATCTCCATCAGATGTGCCTTCTTTTGCTTGAGACCTTTCATTTTCCTAATCTGCAAAGAATTAAAGGGTGGGGGAGGGGTGATCCTTGGTGCCTCAAAAGAGAACAAGATAAAAATGGTCTCAAAAGAGTAGCATAGTGCAGTAAAGAGGCTAAGAACTATCCTGAGCAAATACCTGAGTATGGGCCAAAACACGAACCACAGAACAATACTTCTTCATCTTCTCCAACTGTGCATTAATATCTTTCTTGCCATCATCAGTTTCATACTTCTTTGTGTACTTTGCAAAGGCCTTCTTTTTGGACGTGCACCAGTTCTTGTAGAACCTCCTTTTAACTTCTTCGCTAAGATGTTGAGCCCAGACCGTGCTCAGGCAGCGAAGGCCACGTGGTGTTTTCACATATCCAACAACCCCAACAACAATCATTGGAGGTGTTTCAATTATGGTAACAGCTTCGCAAGTCTCCTTCTTATGGAGCTCTGCACAAATACCACTCATGAATGACAAAACTACGTTTAAATACTTGCTTACTTGAAGAGAGACAAGTTCCTTCAAAGATGCAGGTTATTGCCTAAAGTTCTATTAACAGTTAATAAAGCTTAATATGGGCATTCTCCCAGCAGCCAAACATACTAGCTAGTTCCTTATCAGGACATTCCCAAAAAGGCTTGAGTTTTGAGGAGTGAAAAAGTCTCTAATATGTATAGGCCTAGCTCATTAATGCTGCATTGGCATATTGGCTGCAGAATCTTCAAAATTGTAACAATACTTACTTGACCCTGGTTTTTCAACTTCTCTGACAATATGAGTCATGCCAGCTTTGTATCCAAGGAAAGCTGTCAACCTGCAAGGTTTGGTTGGATCATCTTTGGGAAAAGCCTTCACTGCATAAACAAAGACGTGACCATAAAGGATTAGATCCCACAATGATATTTTAACATTACATCCACTGTCAACTTAAAGGTTTGTTTGATAAATCCAAAGGCTGCACATTTTTAGAATTCTGCCGATTACATAGTACATTAGACATAAATTGGCATACAAGTTGCAGTCTGTTGTTACAAACTGACAAACAAAAAGTTCTAGAAAAACTGGATTCACTTATTAGTTCACATTTAAAAACTCAATAAATGTGAGACAAATTTCAAGTGGGGAAACTGACTAGCATATTTTAACTCCTGAGATAAATAACCTTATTATCAGCAGCAAAAATGTAAATCTAACTAGTAAAGATAAAGATTTGAATTAAAACCTTTCCCCCTATGTCGTGCTGATCTTTTCCTTGGAAGAAATCCCAAAGAACCATGTCTTGGGTGCTCAAACTTACGATGTGACATTCTTCTTGCCTGTAATAGCTAGAAAAAGAAAAGGCTAAGTTGGCCTCAACCTTTATCAAGAGAACATGAGACAACATCTGCAAGTACTAACTTTTAGTTTATAGAAAGCAAAAAGTATTCCAAGTCAAAACAGAAAATTGGTTTTAATAAACAATTGGAACCTCCACATGAAGTGAGATATTAACAATGGGGATAAGTGACATATCAACAAGAAGGGCTTGTCCTTGCTACACACAAATCACCCAATATCTTTAAAATCACTACAGCAAATAGACTAATAAAGAAGAAAGGAAAATAGCTATAAAACTACAGAAAGAAAATGCAAGATAAGAAAAAACTGGACCTTATCAAAAGGTGGGAAGGAACTAGATTTGACATTCAAACAATTAACAATATGTGAATTAAATATTACTCCCTCTGTCCCATTTTAACTTAATTTGTGAAGCACTACACACATTAAGAAAAACATTCAGAGACAAAATTTAAATCACTTTCTAATATTGCCTTTTGTGAAATCATAAATATATAGTGTAATTTAACTTCTTGAAAATATAAAACTTCAATAAATGAAAGGGCAAATTTGGAAAGAATTTCAAACATTCATCTTGAATTTTGGACAATTCAACTATTTAGAATGTTGAAAAAAGCCTTAAAAAAATCAACTAATTTGGGACAAAGGGAGTAAAACAAGTTGAAGTATAAAAATGTAAATCTTTTGGAACCAAAATTTTAAGGGATGATGTTAAGTGCATAAGCTATAGAGAAAAATAATTTTAGATTCTTAAAATAAAATGAATGGTCTAGACCAAAACAGGAAAATTTACAAATTGAGGGGGAAAAAAGGAGCTCCAAAAATCAAGGACAAAGCATGCTCTAGCCAAGTAAGACACGTGAATTGAACACCAATTCTAGGAGATGAACAGAAAAGCTCCCTGACCAAAGGCCTATGGCACATAGACATGCCAATTCTCAGGACTCAACTGTCTTTCTTTCCAAAAACCCCAATTAATGGTGTCTTGGAGAAAAGAGCCCTTTTGAGACTCCAGCCTTGATTACTTTTTCAAGTTGTTATAGGGAGTACATTTCTATCATTCCAACGAATTTTAGTGAAACCCAACATACCTACTTGAATTGAAGCATCAAAACAATAAACACTAGATAACTCCAAATTTGTGCAATCCATCTCACATCAAGATTTCAATAAAATCCTTGAATTTACACATATCAATCAACTAAACCTCAAACTAAAGCTAGAGGGCTATAAGAAACATTTATACCAGTTCCTCGGGATTAATTCATTCCAAATTCAAACAGGACCAACATGCACAACACTTACACTTGAAAATGCATGTAAAACAAAAGCTAAACTAATCAGATCTAGTTCAGGGTGAAGAAATGTCAGCGTTAAACCATTAGATTGTAACTAATCACTCTATGTGATAGCTGGAATCAAACATTTTATAATCAAACAGCTAAAACAGTAAATCAAGGATTAACAGTTCAAAAATTAGGAAACATTATTGAGAAAATCTCGCTAAAATTATTAGATCCAAAAATAAACGATGTTACCTCAGAGCTCTAACAGAATCGGCGGCCTCAATACAAATGGCTGCTTTAATTCTGTCGCACCTTATATAGTAAGGGAAGAAAGAACTAGGGTTTCGCTACTCACTGTTATTGGACATATATGCCCCTGTTGCCCTCGTTTGTGTGCCGCCAATTATGGGCTTAAAGAGTGTGTGATTAATCTGTTAATTTTTTATTATAAATAATTACTTTTATTTAATAGAAAATTAAGTTTTATTATGTAAAAAAAATCCTAAAAAACTGTGAGATTAATTACTTAGGAATAATTATACCCACAAGCCACTGATAAAAAATATTTACACAAAAAATAACTTACTTTTTTTAATTACGAAAAGTAGTCATCCGGCTGACTTGGCTATTTGTTACAATTTTGGGCATTCAACCCTCGTTGTATAGGCATAGTCAGTGTATATTTGTGTATCATAATGTATATTTAGTGTATAGCTCATGTATAAGTAATATACTTGATATAGCAATGTATACTTTCTATAATTATATTGTATAGTCATGAATAAGTTCACTGATTTAGGGCTTTTTTTTAATATAAATAAATAATTTTTCTCAGTGATTTGTGGGTATAATTATCCCTTTTATTTAATACTCACATGGCACAGTAGTAGTTGAGGTATATGTGATATTCTTAAATTTGATATCACGTGACATGTATGTATATATCAAAATATGTTCAAATCACATTTAATACATCCTATATTATTGATTATGGAGTGTTTGATAAGAATAGTGTGTGAGAAATATATTCATGATATCATTTACTTTTAGTTAATTATATGTCATGAATTTTGTAAATGAGGATGACAATATCTATTATTTGAGTTGCACCTTAAACCATACAACCAAGGTTTTGTGAATATTAATGGCGCACTGCAATTTTTCTTTATCGGAGAAGATATTTGTCTATATTATAGTAAATATTCTTTATTTTTGTATAGTTATTGTGGTTTGTGGTTTGTGGTGTGGTTTAAAGGTGAAATAAATGTTTGTTTGGTGTATATCTATTGCAAGTCTAGTAATTGATACAATATGTCTTATACACAACACCTCACGTACGTACAAATGTGTATATCATTGTATAGTTTACTTATGTTACATGTATATCTTGTATGTCAATATATAACATAATTATTTGTCCATAATCCACTTGTAATTAACTCCCTTAATGCCTATTTAGCCTAAACAAATTATTCTGCATGCCCCCATTTTAGCCTAGGCCCAATTCGCTTATTTGATATCGTCACATATACTATGATATCATCAAAGCATATGTATAATAGAATAAATGATTAAAATTACCGTTTAAAAAACTTTTTTTTCTTTGAATTGTTGAAGGAAGGAAAGTTGCAGCTGTCAGTTGGAGTTGCGCCAAATATCAGTTAAGAATATATTATAAGGAGTATATATTTGTAATTAGTTTGCTTTTATTGGACACGAGCTTAATTTTATAGAATGATAATTAACCTACTCAATGGATTGGATTTGCTCACAAGGACTCGTGGATTGCTTCTGGTAATTTTACGAGGCGGTTGCCTAAATGAATGGGCCAGGCCCAGTTGTTGAGTTGGTGATCTTCCGGGAGTAAAGTTCACAAATATCCTTTTTAGGGGATGGTGTTGATAAAATGCCTACAATAATGGTGGCTTGCAAAATATTTTGAGACAAAATTGCCCCTCAATTATTTCATAAAATTAACTTGTGGCTTATACTGTTTGTAAGTATAACTTATCGAAAACACTAAAAACCTTGACTTAGAGGCAACAACAAGAGTAACTTATACCTTATGGGCAAGATGTTACGCTATTGTGCTCAGTATAATTTTTGAGATACGCATTAACTCTTGCCTCTGAGACAATACCTACTTATGCTTGATGAGCAAGATGTAAGTATAACTTATTGAACATGTTATAATCCTTGTCTTTGAGTTATTTATTGAAAAAAATATTTATCAGAAAAAAAATTTATTTTAATTATGGATCTAACAAAAAATTTGTATAAGCTTTAAAAAAATAACTTTGTCTTATAGGCAAGATCTTACGTTATTGAATGTAAGTATAACTTATCAAATACACTAAAACACTTGAATTAGAGGCAACAACACGAGTAACTTATGCCCCATGGGCAAGATGTTGCACTATTGTGCTCAGCATAAGCTCTGACCTACGCTATAACTCTTGCCTTTGAAACAATACTTACTTATGCCTCATGGGCAAAAAAGTAATTTGATCAATTTAAAATTGAAAAATGGGTATTTTGTAACACTTTTCTTATTGGGGGTAAAAAATCAAGACCATTTCATTTTTGGGGCACTCAGTGTAATTTTCTCATCTTCCGGTTAGATATGGGCCTCTAGATTAAGTTTGGAAAAGCCCAAATAAGGTAAAACCCAACACAATCATGTGAATGGCCCGTGGGCCGTAGCTTGCCAAAGTCCAATGCTCTCCAAATCACTCAAACAAATACTAGCAACTCACTAAAGCATTTAGCCATCTGCACAATATTTATTAAGTTATTGAAGAGTAGTAGTATGTTTTGTTAATACGATTAAAATATACAAAACGTATACAGTGATTATTTTGTAAACTAGATCACCTAGAGACATTAGAGTATAGTTGTCCGAATTAATTAATAAGGTATTCCTTTACATTCTTTAGTCAATAAAAGACTAAGATATGCTTGTTTGAATGAGTGGAGAAGTAATTTAAGATAATTAAAAGCATGTGCAATTTGCATTTTAAGGCATATGGCAAATTTAAAAATGTAGGATAAAGAAGCTAGTGGTATTGACTAGATTTGAGTCATCCACTTTGCAATAATAGCCAAGAAATACTACAAAAGAGTACTTTAATTGAAGATACTATTCTCTCCACTTGATAAAACTTTCAAAAGGAGACACCACCCCCTCCCCTATATTTATTTTAATTTCATCTTTTTCCCCTTGAGAATTATTGATTATAACTTTGAAGAAAAAGAAGTAAAAAAAAGGCTCTAGTGAATATATTCCTAGCTTTGTGAATGAGGGAATAATTTTAAGTCAATATTCCTAATCCCATTATGCTTGTAGTTTTTCACTTTTTCAAGACGATAAAAAGGTTTTCAATTCAAAATTTTCATTTTTTTAAGAATAACATATGTTATATAAAAATCCATATTTTTCAATAAGTACTTTGTGGCGTAAGTCAAGAAAAATTTAGACAGTGTAATAGGTGAACATTTAGCACTATTACTTTGAATTCTTTATAGGATAAATTACTTAACTAGACAAATATATGACATGTATTTATATTATACCATTATAGTTTAAAAAAATTACAATTTATAGCTATAGTTAGAGTTTTATTACTATTTTCTCTCCCCTCTCTTCATCTCTCGCCTATCTCCTCTCTCTCTCTCCAATCTCTTGCTAGATATACAAACACATATGTATACTAGTTGCATATATACAATTATTTGACAGATATATATACATATTCAACTCAACAGATATACATATACAATTTGTCTCTCTCCACTCTCTACCCTCTCTCACTTGTCTCTCTCCTCCCTCTATTGATATCGCTCGCCTCTCTCATCCCTCTCCCAATCACGTTTGTCAGATATACAAATATATATATGTATACCAGTTACACATATACAATTACTTGACAGCTAAAAACAGGTGTGCTCCTATTGAGAATGCGAAAGAAAAAGAAAAGCCAACCTTTTCTTTTCCACGCTTTTTTACATTTCAGTTAAGATATACACATACAATTTGACAAATATATTTATATACAATTCGCCTCTCTCCTCTCTCTCTCGGTCTCGCTTGCCTCTCTCCTATAGTATATAGTTATAAATATTTTAGCAAACTATTGCTATTTTTTACCTTATTATATTTCAAATATTTGCTATTTTTAAAAAAATCCTCTTCTTTTTATCTACAAAAAGATAAAACTAGAGTGAGAAATTAAGAAATTAATACAATCATCTTTATTTTAAACGATATAGGATAATTTGAGACAAAGTCTTTTTTAAAAAAATAAAAGAATTGAGGATGTGAAGTAAGTGGAAAATGGGGGCAATGAGTGACAATGATACTTGTAAAAGACAAGGAGTAGACAAAAACAATTGAACATGAGTTGGAATTCCACCAATGACAGAGGTTAATCAACCCTACAAAAACCAAAGTCAATTCTCATAATGTCAAATGGGGACAATATATATTCTCATCATTTTTATTTTATTACATACTATTTTTTTTATAACAAGAGAAATCTTCGGTCGCTATGCTTTGGGTGCATATAAAATAAAACTCCTATTCCTATACAATAACTCGCAAATCACACAAAAGAGGTAACACACACTAGGCAAGCCCGATGCAACAAACTCAACTCAAAAAGAAAACCTTTACTTTCGCTGGCAAGGAATTTTAAATTTGAGACCTCCAACATGAAAGTTCTAAGTCCATTCCAGTGTGCCATACCAAAGGGTTACTATTGTGCTTCTTTTGCATTACTTATTCTACTATTTTGTTATTGTTATTTCTATTATTATTATACTTTAATTTTAATACCTTTAAATTAAATATCTATCAAAAATGATTTCTCTACCTTACAAATTCTCTTCAAATTTGACTTGTAAAACTATGCTTATTGTAATGTGACTTGTGAGAATATAGCTAGGCTTTAATTTCTTTATCTTTATCTTTATCCCCATTATTCATGACTTTTTTTTATTAGTAGAATATATTCTCTCTTTATTAATGACGTGAAGAAAAAAAAAGTTCTTGAAATGGAATATTTATAGTGTACATATAAAATGACTACAAATTCTTCTTCTTTTTTTTTCTTCCAAAAATAAAAAATTAAAGTTGTTTCGAAAAAGCAAAACAGCAGAATCTGGAGTCATTAATTAGAAGCAACATTAAATTAATTATTAGTATACTATGAAATAGACACTTGACGGCTGATGTTTTTGTTATTGCATCAAGCAATGATTATACTACATTGTTACTCTTTAATTTCTTCCTGGTATGATTTTGCACGCATGTCTTAATAAATTGAAGCTGGCATAAAAATTGATTTAAATAAAAAAATTGAATCAAATCAATTTTATTTGGGATTTGATTTTAATTTTATTTTTTTTAAATTGATATTGCTTAGTTTGTATTTGAATTTGTTAAAAAAGGTCAAAGAAATAATCAAACCGAATTGACAAATTATATACATATGTTTTATAGTTATACATAAAAATAATTTTAAAGATCTTGTATACGTTTTTATTAAAAAAAAAAATTAATCTATTTATGAAAACATCAATGTTCAAGATGAGAATATTTATCTTATTGATTTCATGTATGTGACAATTGTTGGTGGGACTAGAATTGTCACCATCTCTTCCTTTTAGGCCAAAATGGTGAATTTGAAAACTTTATTTATAGTAAATTTAGTGATTGAAAGTTCTATAATATAAATCGTTTTAAAAGTATTGTTGTTACTTTTTCTCTGATTCGAATGTATCATTACTTTTATTTTTGTGCATAATTAATAACCGAATAATCGAACCAAACCAATAACAATCAAATCGATAAATGTATATTATAATTGATTAAATTTGGTTTGAAGATTTAAAAATTGATTAAATTGATTTTGATCAATTAACCGTCCAAATCGACTCGTGAACAGACACCTTTACTGTTGAGAATAAATATTAATAGTTTGTCAAAATAACATTCAGCAAACATACATGTTTTGTTGCAAAGGAAGATCGAAGATGAAGATTTTCTAGTACAGTGCGGGAATTAAATGAAAAAAACAGGAAAAAAAAAACCATCCTTAAAAAAGATTGACAACAATTTTCAAATTAAGCTAAACAATCAGCTTGAGGCAAATCACCCTATAAAAAAAAGCTAGACAGTCAAAAGTAGCACTTATTATACAAAGTGAGACAGAGCGTTACAAAAAAACAAATTATTACTATATAAAATGAAACAGCGGTTGATACACAAAGCTAAGATCAATTAATGTTTGAACACAAAATCTCTGAGTAAAGCAAGATAAAGTAAGATAAGTGGAATTAATATTGGAATTGTATACAAGTAGAGGACAAAGATTTTGCAGAGGTTTATGTGTTATGATTCTGGGTAGCAAATTGAGATAGTGGTTACATAACGACAAGAATTTTAAAGAGATTTTTCTTAAAGACATGAATCTTTGTCTTGTAGTCATATATTATAAATGTAAATTACCAATCTGGTTCTTTTAAGACACGAACAATGTATCTTCCTTTTTTCATGTATAGTAAAGTTTTGCTTACGTGGATAGATAAATACAATAAAGTTTTAATCGACTCTATTTATGGAGTTCGGAGAGGTTCAATTGAATCTTTCGTCACTTATTATGACTTGTGTACTAAAACTCACGATGTGAATTCGAACTACTGGTTCTTTTTATTGTCGTTAACACTTTCGTTCGAGTGGAATAATTGTTGATGTTTTATTTAAGAAATTCGTATTTTCTCCACCTGATCTATGACCATCTTTTCGTATCTTAACTTTCTAAGTCAAGTCCTTTTGAATGAGATTTTGAGAAGAGTTAGAGCACAGTTATATTCTCCAGATTGGAGGGAGTCAAGTCATCATTAGGTTGTTTAAATAGGTCTGACGAGAGGTCGATATATATTCTACGTAAGTTATGAGTATATATTTAGATCATAATATATAATTTCAAAAATATTTACTCTCTTCTCTTGACTAATTAGTATTAGATTAATTCGATGAAATAAAATGTAAATAATCAAGTTATTATAATAAAGTAGTTACATGCACGCACAGATTTTTTTGCTTTTTAAAAATGTAACTTTATCTTTATAAAAAATGAAAAATATCCAACAAAAATTAGTTCTAACAATTGGATACATGTGAGGTGGTCGTCAAATTGGGGCCTAGTTATTTTATCATAATGAAGTTCACATAAATGTAATCTAACCTTCTGACTTCAAGGTTTGCACGCTTGTCGATCACTTCACTTAAAAAATACTACCATCATAATGACTAACAATTTTGGTTCGTGGGGTTCAGACATTGTATATTTTGAATTTAGATCTGTATGGATCAATTTCGATTACCTCACTAAGTAAAATACGACTATAATGCCCAAATACTTATTTATTGAGGAGAAACTGATCCAATTCGAAGCTATTAATTTTCATTAGTATAAATTTAAGAATAATGAAAAATCACTTCTTAAATTATCGAATATTTCTATTTTTCATTATACCAACCACTCAACCAGTAACGTCTTTGTTCCATGATGGTAAGGTATCGTGTACTTTGAACCCAACTAGATCTGCATGAATTTTGTGCTTTTAACTCCCATCTTTTTTGCTTTCGTAATTCAAATTAACCCACAATCGTAAGATTGAAAGTAGGATTTGGACATAAAATATCAAAAATCGAATTAAATTTTTTGATAATTTAGCATTCGATATGATATTCAAGAGTAAAATTTTAATGTTGATATGAGACATTAGTACCATTTGGTATTCAATATTTCTCGAATACTAAACTTTTTACTTAATAAATGTCATATGTCAATTATTCATTAGTATACAAGTCCAAAGAGAAATTTAAAAACTAAACATAAATAATTCAAATATATATGTCTTTTAGTTATGTCAAGTTGTTTTTCTTGATGTCTTATTACTTGATGGTCTTCTATTATATCGTGTCTTCACATAAAAAATAGAAATAATTGAAGTAATAGTATTAACTTCATAATACAACCTGCTAGAACTTCAATATTTTTTTATCTATCTTTAACTATCAATTATCGAGTTCAAAATTTGAACTCGAACCAAAAATCGAACGCCCACCCCTAATTGAATGTGTTCTTGTCTTATATATGCTATATAAGTTAAACTCAACGAAAGCATGATGAAAGAAATAACTCAGCAATTTGATAAGCACAATCCCTATGTTAATCACTTGATTAAATATTAAAGCAATAGTTAAGTGGTAAATATAGATGAGCTAGGGTGTAGTAATTAGGGACCCTTCGATAAAGTGTTGAAGATTCGCAATATCAGAACAGAAGAATGCTTTAAACTTGAAAATGACATTCATATATTTATTATCATCAACTCTTTGAATCTTTGCATATGCATGCTAATTCTATCAATTGTCACATTGACTATATCCATCACAATCAAATTATATAATATATATAAAAGAAGGACGAATAAGCCGACAATTCTTCGTCAACATACCTGCTTGAGTTGTCTGCTTTTTCTCCTTTATTATATAGGGTCCATAAAAATGTTTTGTAGACTTTTTAATTTAATTTTTTGAAGGCAATTATTTATTCTCCCCAGCCCACAACATAGTGTGGAATCTGGATCCTTTCATCGAGCACCATTTCTTTTAGATAGAAAGGCGTTCTGACTCTATTGGATCAAGTCATAACCTAAGCCTTCTACTAGTAGACTACTATGGAGAGACTAAGCTCTCGTGCTTGCTTCAACTGCTTTCTTAGATTTTATTCTGCTACTTCAACTATGATTTATTAGCATTAATAAATTATATTTTCAGTTGTTTTGATTGTGATTTTACTATATCATTCTAATCACTTATTTTAAGTCGTGTAAATATTAGAATTAAGATAAAACAAACACAAAATCATACATTAAGTCTTTCTTTTTAAACTGAACAAATAAAGTTAAATAATTATTTTAATACATTTCGACAATTATATTTGTGTCAAAAAAAATATTTCTTAAAAGAATATATAATATAAATAAATCAAAAACTTTATATATATTACTTGAAATAATATAAAAAGTACTCTGAGTTATAATAGTTGTTCATTTAAAATTTTGATTCTTGAAATTTCAGCAATGCCACATAAATTATGAACATAAAATGTAGAGACGATAAGTCTAAAAATTAACAACTTAAATTTTTTAAAAATATATATAAAAAAATCTATAGCATCATAAATCAAAACAAAAAAATAACATATGTTGAGTCTGTGCAAGCACGGGCGCTTGTAACAAGTATATATATATATATATATATATATATCAGCAAGCATACGTCACTGCAAAATTGAATTGGCTCGATGATTATTGGATCCTTATTCATTATTGTTAAAAATAATGAATGTTAATTGTGGCGTTCACTAATCACTTCTGGTTAAGGGGATAAACTGATAAACATAATCTCTATCATCATCCGCATTATCGCTAATTTATTTATAAAAATAACGAAAAATCTTTTTAGCTTTATTTATTTATTGTAACATGATAACAAATGTTTTGTTATATATATGGTATCTGAAAATGAAGCTAAAGCAAATAATATTAAAAGTGTTTTAGGGCTGATTTATAGCCCAAGAATTGATATTTAAAATGTAAGTTGTAACACGAAGAGTATATGGAGATATCAAAGTAATGGCATATTTTTGGACCGGAGTATTGACTGCTAGGGAATTTTTAGACCAAACTACAAATGAAGGACATTTTTTACCCGTTTCTCATCTTTAAATAAGCTCATGAATTGCTAACGGGTTGAGTGTAAAACTTAGTTTGAAGACTAATTTAGTGATTAGATATATAAAACTTCGTTTGCTTTTGAGGGGAAGATTGTGGTGTTCAAACCAAAAAAAAAAAATGTTGATGAAAATAAAAGAGTCATATTTAAGGCTACATATTCTTAGGAGTATTTTTGAACTAATTTGGTTTAGCCTAAAATTTTTCAACTATATGTAAGATTTCTCTTTTATAGAGAAAATATTCTTTTCCAATAATGTTTTCTTTTCTTTTTTTCCTCTTTACTACTAAAGGCAAAACAAATAGGACCCAAAACAAGATGCCACCTTCCAAAGATGCTCCCCCATGTCCCTTTTTCTTTAATTAAAACAAGGCTACCTTCGATGGAAAGAAAAAAAAAAAGCTTCACAACACCATTTTCTCTAAAGCCAAAGATGTTCCAAAGAGAAAGATATATGACACAAAGCCATCTCATCAATTGGACAGTACCCTCTTCAAGTCAAAAGACAATAATCATAAATATCTACCTTTAGTTTAATTTCATTCTAAGCATTTTAAGGTTATTATGATAATGATTTCATTCTTCCTTTGTACAAATGTTAATGTTGAAATTTGATACATTATTATGATTAGAATCTGATTCTCTATATTTATCAAATGGTTACACTTTATAACTTTATTTCTTTTTCTCTTTCGATACTCACTTCACCAGAGCGCATTTAAATAGTAGGTAAAACTTTGAATTCGGCTCCTCTCTATTTCCTCAAGTTCTTGATCGACGAAGCTTTTTTAAGATACTATACTATGTAGTATAAATATATATACACTTTTGTAAACTTACTTATTAGACGATCTCATACATATACTGAAAAGCAAGATTATTTTGATTGTCTATAAACTAAAGACATATTTCTTTCTTATATCCCTTTTCTTTTGTTCTCTTTAAACGTTATATTTCTGTTATTTGAAACCATTTTATGATCACTTCCTTTTTAATAGGCCTTACGCGATATAAATTCAGATTAATCGAGAATACAATACGACTGTTTAACGCCAGGTAAAGAACCAAAGCTAACAAGTTTTAGATATAAATATAACCTAAGAGTTTATGCATTACCTTTAACTTTGCGTAATTTTGGTAAAAATGAAACTACAATTACAGAGCTAGGTTAAATTAATCATGCATGCAAGAGCACAGATTACATAATTAAGGGTTAAATTTGATTTTGTAACAGTTTTTGTATTTTAGCACTAACTTGTCTCTTATGTTTTGGATGGTAATTATAAAAAAACAAACACAAAAGTTATAGTATATCAATATCGATCAAATAAGCCATGGTACGTACAGAGGGGACCAAAAAAAAATACATGTATATATGTACAAATAGTAGTTAAAGTCTGCCTATATTTTTCTTTTTATTACTCATTTGAGAAGAGAAAAAGTTTTTATGACCATGCAAGTTGATGTTTCCCAAGTCACAATCTCTGATCAAAACCATGATGCATACAATAATTGATAAAATATTTTCAGTGACACCTTATATTAGCTGCTTCTTCTCTGACTTTATATAGCCAGTAGTAATATACGATTACGGAGTCCGAATTTTCATTAAGAAGAATTAAAATATAAAAATATATGGAAAACTTATATATATACACATTCTGTTAACCTATATATAAAAATAAAATGCTTTTTTCTAAAAGCTAGTGTTTGACACCCTTTTAATTAAGGTGGTTCCGCAGTTAAATTAGCTAGTACATTTAAATCCAACTAATATATTACTATTCAATCTGTATTACTAAAATATTTAGAATAAATTTTTTTGGTAAAAAAAAAAATACTGTAAAACAAAACTTTGTGAAAATGATAAATACAAAGTGTCTAACAAATTTTCAAAATAAGAGATTAAAACTAGTAATGAAAATAGAATCTATAAAGAAAAATAGAAACAGAACTGACAAAAAGGAAATCTAGTCACTAAAGACAATGTAGTTCCTTAAGTAAAATTATTCCCCTGAAGTACCTGAGGTTAATGGAATATATCGGCCCACAATAGAATGATCTTATTCATCAGTGTATCGGTATCTAAAATCACGGTTTAAACGACAGTAAAATACACTAGAATTTATTTGTGTAGAAGAAGAAGTCAGAAAATTCATTATTAGAAATGAGCTGAAAATCCTCAATTTATAGGTATAAAATTAGGTGCTTATTATGCCTTATCGGAAAGATCACAATCATTCTAAAAAGTCACAATTTTTCAAGAAAAAGATCCTTAGCTTTTCAAAAAAATCATAATTGTTCCTTTTCCGTTCACACCTTTCAAAACTCGACATATAGTAATCTTAAAAGCTTATCAAATATATACAAATAATTTAGAATGCAGAATTCATAAGCTTCAAATCATGGCGATTCCGGTGGTATGTCATGAAATGATGGATACACACTGCACATCAATTTGGAATCTTGTATGATGAAATATAGGGTAAGTGAATACAAATGAATACTTCTAAGATAAAACAATTAGGAAATATGTCATGTCTACACCATCACATACGGACATTATGTCTCTCTTTGGTAACTGTCTACAGCCATTCAACATCATTTGGCCCACTGATTTAATTTGGCTCACGGACATGATAAGTCGATATTATAATTTGGACTTAACTAATTATGATATATAGTCACTTTACATACACTTATATTTTACAGGTGACCTAACATTCCGTACAACTACATTGTATACCAAAAGATATGTAAACTTTGAACAAATAATCAAATCTTTGAAACATAGCATATGCTTTTAGCCAGTCCTGGATAATTGAATTATACATCAATACTATTGATTGTGGCGTTGAAATTGAAGGGAAAAAGAAGTGGGACTTTAATTTGGAGCCTGAAGCAAATATAAGATGATCATATTGTTGAATCAATTGGTACACTGTATATATATCTTGTAGCTAGTTTTAAATAAGAGGGCCATATATAATAGGCACATGAAAATGACCCTTCACAAGAGTAGATCTGCACATCAAATTGATGGACAGGGACACCTCAAAAGGGCACTACCCCTTAGCTTAAATGAAAATAGTCTACCTTTGCCATGAGAGTTTTAAACATCAGTGGAGTCACTGGTCACTATTCTATAGTACATATGGGCTAAGGACACTTCCTTTTTCTTTTAAGTAATTATGGTGTCAAAGTTAATTTACGTGTATCTCAATTTTTTAGGTTAAATTTATCGATAACTCTTTAAGTTTAACAGTTTGATTTAGACACCTTAATATGATAATAAAGGGCTTCTACTAGATATTTTTTACTTCAAATTTTGGGAAATTTTTTTGCGTGTTTTTAAAGTTGTACTCATTGGTTATCATTATTAGCAGCATAAGTATTAACTCTATTCACTTAGGGCTCGTGGTTAGGGAACAATTTATTTTGAAATTAATTATTCTAAAATTATTATCTCACCTTCTACACTGGAATATAAATCAAATGATACTATATTTTTAGAATAATTAATGTCAAGATAAGTTATTCTGCAATTTTATTTAAATTAAATATGAAAAAACTCGTCCTAAAATTAATTTCGATATTAATTATTCCTTATCCCTCGTAACAAATGAATTCTTAGGATTAGCTAAAAAGAAAGAATTGTTGATAATTTTTTCCGCCTATATTGCAATTTGAGTTATGAACCTCTTGTAATTTTCATTTAATACTATTGGAACTACCATCAAAAAGTTGAAACGGAAAATATTCATTCATCCTTTATTAGAAGTGTCGAGTTTCAGTCCTACAAACAAAATCACATTAACTGATAGGAAGCATTTTACCCACTAAAGTGGGACTTCCAAAGTGCATCCGAATAAATCAGGCCCCAAAATGAATATCAATCAACCGAAAAAAAAATTAAAGCTAAGGGACATTATAAGAACTGCATATTCCCTCCGTATATCTTTATTACTTTATATACTGTACTAAATATAGATATCCAATAATAATTATTCATTTTATGAAAGTAAAAGATAATTTTACACTTAATTCCTAATTTACCTTTATCCGTAATTATAGTCATTTTTTAATTACATTTTTTAAGATATTGTATTTATTATATTCAAAGGATGATTTAATAAAATTATTTTTGTGACAAGTCAATAGTAAATAATTATTATTAGACAGAGAGAGTATATTAAGATATTGCTGCGCCACAACACTGTTTTCCATGCATATTTGGGTCCATCGATTTTTCTCATTTTAAAAAATATTATATTTATTATATTCAAAAAATGATTTAATAAAATTATTTCAGTGTCAAATCAACGGTAAACAACGAGTATATAGACTGCGCCACAGCACAGTTTCCCATGCATATTTGGGTCCATGGATTTTTCTTTGAATGTGTTCCAAGTAATTAAACACAATACAAGAGCACGCTTTTCCATGTGAAGAGCTAGAAGGCAAATCAAAGAGTTGTTTTATTTCCCCCCTTTCTCTTTTCTCTAGTTGCTACTTTTCTTTTGACGTGGAAGATCAAAAGCAAATGTTTATATGGTCTATCTCTTGCTTTAACTTTTGCAGCCCTAACTTTAGGACTATTCCATCTTCTAAAAAAGCTCAAATAATACACACATTTACATGGAAAATTGGTCCAATATTTTTCTTTCTAGTAGGGCAATCAAGGAATAAAGCAAGTTTACCATACAATAAAAGATCAAAAAAGCTTCTCTGGTTGTTTCTTCCATGCAACCTATCCATACTACACAATTATATATTGATCATTCCTCACAAAACATTGTAATGATATATTAATAATCATCATCTTTTACTACTGTGTTTGTTGCAGGCACATGTCTCCAACTTCAAGAAACTCTACTGTAAGAAAAGAATCACTATTTTAGGATTTTAAAAAATTAATCCATTTTTTATTATTATGCTTAAGATACTCTACACGAAGTACACAAATTGTGTTTTTCTAGTATAGTTTTAGGTTAACTATTTCATCTACTGCCAGAACAATAACCCATGCACAAAAAGTTGTCCCCAATTCAAAAAAATAGGATCATATATCATTACTTATTTACTTGTTCACCCTTTATATCATATATATAAAAAATATTTTTGCAAGCAAAAAGGGTTTGTGTCAAGGTGGCAAAACTAGAAATTTGAGTTTATGCATTTTAGATTCTTAAAAAAATAAAACTATTAGGTTCTTGATGAGTTTTTTTATCAATATAAATAGGGGCGGACTTACCCGAATCCCCTTAGCAAAAATTATACTATATATATAAGGTAAATTTTCTAGATATTTTATTCATATACTAATTTTGAACCACATAAATAAAAGAGGATAGATCAGTCCAGTGGTACTAGACTAACCAACTTGGAACAAAAATATTAATTTTTTACGTTGCACTCTAGGTCACATTTTTATATTTTTATTTTTCGAATCCTCTGAATGAAAATTCTGAATCTGCCACTAAAAATAAAAAATAAAGTGAATTTTATACACAAATACAGATTGCGCCAAAGCTAATGATCAATTTTGTCAAATCCATAATTGGCATACTGGCTCCGTTTGATTTGTGATTTCATTATAGTTTTTGTGCTAAATATCATTAAAATTAATTGAGGTGCGCTTAAAGTAATCCAAACACCAAAGTTATAAAGAAAAAAAAAACATGGCATTAAAATCTTAGATGTGGATATTTTTGTTGGTGCTCAGTTGTGACAAAAAGGAAAACGTCAAACGTGTATATCCATTTGAGTGTAAATAATATATAGAAAAAAAATTCCTTAAGATAACTAGTAACACAAAAAATAAGGTGAGTTATAACAAGTTTGATGAACAAATAAATTATATTAGTATAGTCTCCATATGATCAGACAGTAGCTAGTCATCTATAAGTGTCCATTATGTATCATTAATCATTATCAATCTTGGGTCAACATTTACTCTGTAATAGTGGCATGCATTGATTACATATACACACCTTTTCTTTATTTTATTTCCATGGCAAAAATTATCTATCCATACTTATCATCATCATATCACAAAATTGAGACCAACTCAGCTATTCTTTCATGAATGATTTGAAAGTGCAGTTTCATCATCTCTCACTTAAATTAAAGTGTCTTTTCCACTTAAAGTTAAAGGGTATTCTTGTCATATTGAATAATGTAAAAAGAGTATAGTATCAACTTTGCTTTTTCTCATAATCTCAACTTTAAATTTTCTCTTGTTTCATCCAACGGTTGTTTTTTAAAGTCAGTAGGGACCTGCTTTTTTTCTTTTTTCTTTGTTCAAAATAAGTATTTCATTACTGCATATATACACTTAATAGTTAAAGACATCCCTTTTAATTTAGGCTAAAAAAACTAACTTTGATCTTGTATTTTGATGTGTTCTTCAGTGAGAGATAAAAGGAAAAAAAGCAAAGAGAGGAAAAGGGGAGGCTTAGCTTCTTCCTTGATCTTGAAGACTCACTTTCTTTCTTTTGAAGATGTTTGATTCTTTAAATCTATCTGCACCTGAAGTTTCTCAGATTCCCTTAACTTTTCCCTCCTTTTACATTGCCTCAAAGCCTCATAATAACTCCATTTGTTTCTTCTTCAAGTCCTTCCAAATTCACTTTCTATGAAAAACTTCCAAGAAAATATGTTGCCACTCATTCTTGTCACACTCTTTACTCTAGTGGGCACTTCCATTTCTTCCTCCTCTTCTTCTTCTTCTATTAGTACTGATTTTCATGCTTTGTTAAGTCTAAAACAAGGATTTGACTTCTCAAATCCTGCTTTGAGCTCATGGGATACTTCAAATCCTAGCTCAGTTTGTTCTTGGATGGGAATCAAATGCTTACAAGGCCGAGTTGTATCGATAAACTTATCCAATATGGAGCTTTATGGCTCTGTTTCCCCTGCTATTTCAAGCCTAGATAAGCTTGTTGAGCTCTCAATTGATGGCAACAACTTCACTGGTGAAATCAAGATTGAAAACATGAGTAGCCTTCAGTCACTCAACATTTCAAACAACATGTTCAGTGGGAATCTTGATTGGAACTACACAAGTTTGGCTAATTTGGAGATTCTTGATGCTTACAACAATAATTTCTCATCTTTCCTTCCTGTTGGAGTAGTGAGCTTGAAGAAACTCAAGTACTTGGACTTAGGTGGCAATTATTTCTACGGAAGAATCCCAGAGAGTTATGGGGATTTGATTGGGTTGGAGTACTTACAACTTGCTGGAAATGACCTGCATGGAAGAATCCCTAGAGCCTTGGGGAATCTCACCAACTTAAAAGAGATTTATTTGGGATATTTCAATGTCTTTGTAGGTGGGATTCCTAAGGAATTTGGGAAGTTGGAAAATCTTGTTCACATGGATATTTCTAACTGTGAATTAGATGGTCCAATTCCTCCTGAATTAGGGAACTTGAAATTGTTGAACACACTTTTTCTACATATCAATCTTCTTTCAGGTCCAATACCAAAGGAACTAGGCAACCTCAGTGGCTTAGTCAATCTTGATCTTTCAGCCAATGCACTTACAGGTGAAATCCCATTTGAGCTCATTAACCTCCAGCAGCTAAGGCTTTTCAACTTGTTCATGAACAAATTACATGGTTCCATACCGGATTTCATTGCTGATTATCCCGAGCTGAAGGTTCTCGGTCTCTGGATGAACAACTTCACCGGTATAATCCCGGAGAAGTTAGGCCAAAATGAGAAGCTACAGGAGCTGGATTTGTCATCAAATAAGCTCACTGGTACAATTCCTAAAGACTTGTGTGCCTCTAAGCAACTCAGAATCTTGATTTTACTCAGGAATTTCCTCTTTGGTCCAATTCCTGAGGATTTAGGTACATGTTCAAGTCTTGTTAGGGTGAGACTGGGACAGAACTACTTGAATGGTAGCATCCCAAATGGATTCATTTACCTGCCTGGGCTAAACTTAGTTGAGCTGCAGAACAACTACTTGTCTGGTACCTTATCAGAAAATGGTAACACTTCTTCAAAGCCAGCCAAATTGGGTCAGTTGAATTTATCAAACAATCAACTTTCAGGTTCTTTACCATTTTCCCTCTCTAATTTCTCTTCCCTTCAAATCCTTTCACTTGGAGGGAACCAATTCTCTGGTCCTATTCCTCCTTCTATAGGTCAACTCTCACAAGCTTTAAAAATTGACCTCAGTCAAAACTTTCTTTCTGGTGAAATCCCCCCTGAAATAGGCAATTGTGTTCACTTGACCTATCTAGACTTGAGCCAGAACAACTTCTCTGGCTCAATTCCATCTCAAGTATCTGAAATCCGAATCTTGAACTACTTGAACTTGTCAAGAAACCACTTGAATGACACCATACCAAAATCAATTGGCACCATGAGAAGTCTCACTACTGCTGATTTCTCATTCAATGATCTATCAGGCAAGCTGCCAGAATCAGGCCAATTTGCATATTTCAATGCTACTTCTTTCGCAGGCAATCCTCAACTTTGTGGTTCTTTATTGAACAACCCTTGCAACTTCACACTAATCACTGATCCACCCGGAAAGTCTCATGGAGATTTCAAGCTGATCTTCGCCCTCGGATTGTTAATCTGTTCACTAGTCTTTGCAGCTGCAGCTATCATAAAGGCCAAGTCTTTCAAGAAAACAGGCTCGGATTCTTGGAAAATGACAGCATTCCAGAAGGTTGATTTCAGTGTTGCTAATGTTCTTGAATGTGTTAAAGACGGCAATGTGATAGGCAGAGGAGGAGCCGGGATTGTGTACCATGGGAAAATGCCAAATGGGGTTGAAATTGCAGTGAAAAAACTGCTTGGTTTTGGGAACAACAGCCATGATCATGGTTTCAGGGCAGAGATTCGGACACTAGGCAACATTCGACACAGGAACATTGTAAGACTAGTTGCTTTTTGTTCCAACAAGGAAACAAATCTCCTTGTGTACGAGTACATGAGAAATGGTAGCTTAGGAGAGGCGCTGCATGGGAAAAAAGGCGGATTCCTTAGCTGGAATTTAAGGTACAAAATTGCTATGGAAGCTGCTAAAGGACTGTGCTATCTTCATCACGATTGTTCGCCATTGATCGTTCACAGAGATGTCAAATCCAATAACATTTTGCTGAATTCAAACTTTGAAGCTCATGTTGCTGATTTTGGACTAGCTAAGTTCTTAGTAGATGGTGGTGCCTCAGAATGCATGTCTGCTGTTGCTGGCTCCTACGGTTACATCGCCCCTGGTACGTCACTAATTTAACTTCTAAACACATTTTCTCAATAACGTTCATTGAAATCAATAACCTGAAAAATAAAATACAACGTATCAAAATACGCATAGCTTATGTCCTAATCGGAGGGTAGGGGGGGACAATTTTTGTGTACAATCATATATGTACCTTGGTTAGTTAATTTAGTTAGGTATATAGACATTACTACTCTGACAGAGTGATTTTTGCGTGGTCGTACAAATAACAACAATAAGTCTTATCAATCGGTCATAAAATCCTATCAAATCTTTTTAAACGACGTCGTTCGTTCAACAAGAGACAAATGAAAAAAGTTAGAGAAAACGACGTCGTAAGTGAATTGCCTTGTTGGGCTAAAGTGAATAGGCCCAAGATCACCCGTGATTCAAGGCAGAGAGTTTTAGGGCTTTGATGGAATTTTCTGGGTAATCGTAAACGTATCAAGGGCCCGTTTTACGAGAGAGCACTTAATTTCTGTGCCATACAGAGAGTTCTTAGTGGGGGCCCAATAGAAGATCAGTCTGCAAAAGTGGGTCAAAAATCTGACACACAAAGATGTCGATTTTCGTGCATGCCAACTCAATATGCACTTGTTAAAAGAAAAGTAAATATATTGTATATAATATAGTCTTTTTTCATATTAAATTGGTGTATATATGTTGGTTGCAGAATATGCATACACATTACGAGTAGACGAAAAGAGCGACGTTTACAGTTTTGGAGTGGTTTTATTGGAGCTCATCACGGGGCGTCGTCCGGTGGGAGAATTTGGTGACGGAGTAGATATAGTGCAATGGAGCAAGAAAGTTACAAATTGTAAAAGAGAACAAGTGACACATATTGTGGATCCAAGGTTAACCAATGTGCCTGAAGATGAAGCCATGCATTTGTTCTTTATTGCTGTGCTTTGCATCCAAGAAAATAGCGTAGAACGACCAACAATGAGGGAAGTCATTCAGATGTTGTCAGAGTTTCCCAGACAATCACCAGAGTATCATCATCAACCCTCGTCTTCCAAAGTTGTTTCTCAAAAACTAAAGAGCCTTGAGAGTGATGACCAAATTACTTGTCCAAACATTCGGAAACAACTTTTGATCTAACCAATTTTCATTTTTATATATAATGGTTCTCCTTGGGCAAGTGCTTTAATTTTAACTTGGTATTATTCTTTCTGCTTATTTAAGGATAGGGGTTTTGTGGCAAAGAGAAGTAGGACCATAATTAGTACTTAGTTAATTAGTTGCTGTTGATTAATTGTTAGGGTTGGGGGTGTTTAATTTCTTGGCAAAGGCAGGATAGGACCAATTAATTAAGTTGGCTCTCAATGCTTTTTGTATCATATGGTTATATACAGGTATATATTGTTCCTTTTTATGGATGAATTGGTTCTTCAATAATGTTTAATTGTTTATTGCTCATGTTGTTACTTTAAAATAAAACGAAGGCAATGAATCTCTTTCAATTTTGAAGATTTTTCATTTTTTAAAAAACTATTAAAAATACCTTTGTATTTAGCGCAAGTTATAGTTTCATCTCTCAACTATTCACAGTCATAAAAACATCTATCTACTTGACTAACTAAATTAAAATACATTAAAAACACTCCTTAATTTGACAAGAATTTAGGGGGTGCATTTCACTCTTGTTACAAGATCAGGGGTGTATTTAAGTTCAATCAGTTAAATAAAAGGATGTTTTTAACACTATCAATAATTTAGAGATGAAACTAATGATTCATGTCAAGTTTAAAAGTGTTTTTAATGCCGTTTTCTTCATTTTAATTTTACAATTGGAATTTGGGAATAACATAACTGAATTCAGCATATTGATATTGGGCCTACTCACAAGAATCGCACACCAATAGAGTGTAGCCCAATCCTCGTATGAGGCTTGAACCCTTCAATCAGGCCCAAATCATAAAAAAACAAAACAATTCCGATACATTAATTCAGTTTCGTATACAAAAAATTACTAACGAATTGAGATTTTTAAGTATCATCATGTAACATTTAAAGCATGATAAATTAAACATAGAGATAATTTAAGAATCAAAATTAATGTATCCGGATTACTGAATTAATGTATCCAGATAAAAAAAAAAGATTTCTGAATTTTTCTAAAATTAATGGGAATAATAAAAAAATATGATAAATAAATGAGTATAATTGGATAATTTTTCCAAATAAATATGACAATATTAATTGAAGCACTTTAAAAATATTATCTTACTCCTATGCAATATGCATAAAGTGAATGAGATTCATGCAATGTTACCATTATATTCTTTTTCATCCCATAATTATAGATGATTCCCCACATCTGAATTTTATTGTGAATTGATTGTTGATATTTGATATCTTTTATTCATATTATCACCTTAATTATTTTTTTAAAAATATTTTCATTCATTTTAACCTTCTCTAAATATAAATCATAAAAATCTTTTGAATCTTTTCTCTTGCGAGCTCTTGATGTTTTGATGTGAGTATTTACTCTAAAAACATACTATTTCCTTCATTTAAAAAAAATGACCTGATTTGATTTGGTATAAAGTTTTAGAATATATATATTTTTTCAATTTTATTATTCTAAATTAATTTATTTCAAATATAACAACATGCTCCTTAATCTTGCAGTCTTAAACATACCACATAGAAAATTTAAATTAAAATATTATCAATTTTTTTTAAAAACAAATAAAAAATAAAAGAGGTCATTTTTTTTTAGAAACACAACTATTTTGATATAAACATTCCTTTTCTATATTTAGATACTTATCAAAAAATGGCATTGCATACAAATGAAGAATGTTTTAAATTATGTATCATTTTTCATTTCAATGCAAACATACTTCCCCTTTCTCATTAAAGCCAATTTTTTATTCTAGGAAAAAAACAAAGATGTCAATTGCCACTAACAATCAAACCTAATATTTGTAACAACTTCTTTTTAATAATATAAATTTAAAAATATTCCAATCCAATTTAATTTTCTAAAATATCTCTTCTTTTTTTCCTAAAGAATTTTTTAATTAAATAAATAAACAACTGGACTCTTCTAAATAGTGCTTGTCCACCATTCAAATGAAAAAAAATAAAAAAGAAAAATCTTCAGTACCAGTCATTGACTATAAGATTTACGGTCCAGATCAGTTGACACTAAATCAAGAAAGGAATATGAACCGTTAGATCAAAATTAAGGGTTTAGTCACAGTAGCTTTACACTACACGCCTCCTATTATACACTCACGCAGTCTTCTCAATATTCTTCCTCTTTCGTTCCCTCAACAACCTTCGCTAAAGGGAAACCGCTTCTCTGTATCGTAGCGGTTTTCCAGTGAACCGGATCGGCGGTTTTGTTTATTTTTGTTATATATATAAGGTGAGTTCTTCTTTGTTTCTTTGTTTTTCTTAATTTCTTGGTCGGTGTAAAGATCTAAGATGTTTGTTTTTGTTAGAACTTAAAGGATTTTATGTGCTGTTCTTCAGTTTCATATGATTTTGACGGGTAAAGGTGTTTTTTGGTTGGTTTTTTCACGGAAGATTCAAGAAGACATGATACAGAAAGATCTGAACTTATTTTCTTGGAAAGATTTTTCTTCGTTTGAAAAGTTTTTTTTTTCTTACCTTTCTTGGGTTTTTGACATGGATACACCAAGAAAGTTATTCCTTTTTTGGATGGAATTAGAAATGGGTTTTGATTTTTATTGAGATTTTAGTTAATTATCTTTCCGTATTTGGTTGAAAATGTCTCTGGTAGCTTTTTCTATGTGCGCACATGTGGGCTAGGCTTTTGTGTTGTGTGCAATTTTTTTTCTAGGTGATTCATTTTCAATCCTAGTTTAGTATATTTTATAGCTTGATGTTTTTTCCCCATTATTTAGGATGTTATTTTATTGAGAATCTGTTGTCCCTTGTTAATTTGCTGCTATTCTGCGTTGTTGTGAAGCACAAACACTAGTATAGATTGAGGGATTATATTTTCTTTCCCCTTGTTTTATGGGGTAATCATTTGAGGCTATATAAGGTCCACCCTTTTTCTTTGTTGGTCAATTATTTGGATAATTAAGTGAGGGAGACCAATTTTTTCTCTCAACATTACATTTTGATAGGCTATCTTTCACTTCCTTATATTTAGGCACGAATTCTTGATTTTAAAAAAAAATATTCTGTTATCTACAATTTCATGGTTTGGAATGATTTTCTTGTCTGTCTTTGTCTACATATGATTGTAAGGCATGTGTTTAATTCAAAGCTCTCGGAAGGATATTCTTGTCTGCATGGGTGTGCGGGTTGTTTTCTTCTTTCGTTCTTGAAAAGATTTTTTTCTTAATATCATGATCTTGAAGCTCTCAGTTATGCTTTCTTAAAACTGTTCCAACTAATTTTTTAATAATTAATAATTTATCATTATTTGTTGTCAAAAGTTACTGTTTCCTTTTTACCTTATGCATCTCATCAACTGGTCGCAGGTCAGGAGTTGGGTTTTGAAGCTTGATAATGGCTGGAGAGAAGATTATAGAAAAACGTATCCTGCTAATATTTGAGTCTGCAATGTTCTTTGGTGTTTTGATATATTTTCTAGCTGCTTTGCTACATGTTTAAAATTTTGGGGACATGGTTCTTAATATGTATTTATGTCCTGATCTTCTATTTGGCGTGTGGCTGGAGAATTGAGGACTGGATTAATCCACAGTTTGAATTTCCAGCTGATATGAGATCTTAGAATGTTAGGAGGTGACTGGGAATAATATATAAAATTTCAAATTTTCAAAGATGTGTCCAAACAACAGTTTCCATACAGGAATCTATGAAATCCAAACTCTTCAAAATGTATTTTCAGGAAACAGATTTGATCTCTTATTTTCTTCCTACTCTAGTTCCCATGTGGGGATTGAAATTGCCAAAGGAATATGTTAAATTCTTTATACTATCATTGCAAACTTCTATTGCCCTAGTCTTAGGTGCATTTGCTGGTATCAGATGCGCAATAAACCAATGACTACTGTGTATAAGACTACCCTTGATTAAGAGAAACACTATAACACTTGAATTTATCCCACCCTATGTAGAATATGGATTCTCATTTTGAAAAAGTCTTCTTTTTGAAGGTACTAGTTGTTTTATCAAGTCTTGAACTCAGACTTATGATACTACTTTTGGCTATTTTGTTATTGACTTAACTTTTTCAAGCTGAAGCTGTTGCTCCAGGACTGAAATCTGATTCCTCTACGAAACCGATTGAGAAGGATTTGGTATGCTGCAACTCATTTCTCTCTTATTATGACATGCTATATTTGTGATCCTGAGATTATCGAATGTAAAAATATGTTATTTTATTGGAAAAAAAGGATACTGGAAAAAAAAGATAGCTGTATATGACTAATTTTTGCTAAACAGCACGTAGGTTCACCGCATGTCTAAGGAGAGGTGAGGTAGACCAAGAAAGAATTGGAGAGAGGTGATTTTAGATAAGACACGACACATCTTCTACTCACCGGCAAGTACTTGACCCTAAATACGAGAGTACGGAGGTCGAGGATTAGAGAAGGCAGTTAGTGGGTAGTTGAGTGACTTCTCTTTTCCCACTATTAGAGCTTGTTTCTAGGTTGGGGCACTAATTTCCTCCCTTAACAATATTATAAGTATCATGCTAGCATTATATTATATTTCTTTGGTTTAATTACCGTTGTTACTTTTACTTTGGTTGTCTTTACTATTTTTATTTTTGATAGTCAATATTTTTTTTACTAAATAATTTCACCATAGTTTATTTACTATATATATTTTTTCCAAACCTGTTCCGGAAACCAATTTTCTTGAAGTTCCTATCAGAAACAACATCTTTAGTCTCTATTCCAAAAAGGTTCTGCGTACCTCCCCCCCCTGCCGCCGCCACCGTGGGATCACACTGGGTGTGGTGTTTATTTCTTAATTTGGACTACTTACTTAATTTCCCTTGATTATCTTTTCTTCCCAAAAGCATTGGTTATTTCCTGCTTTTTGTGACATCTTTCTTTCTTTTTGGAAATAAAAGGATGTGGCCTGAGTGGGGGAGTTGGTTGGGCACAAACATTATATTGACCAAGGTTTGAGGAGTACTGTTACTTCTTGCCTTGAGCCCCACAAGTTCTCAGCTGTTCTTCTGCATTTGTTTGGTGCATTTAAATCATTTTGTTTGAGGTGCTTCAGACATTGTCCCTTGTTTTTTTCTTTTCTGATTTTCGGTAAAACACAAAACATGTACAGGTTTCAAAGAAGGATGGAAAAGCTTCTGACTCGGTGTCTTCTTTGGGAGCTGTGACTAGCATCAAGGGTGAAGTCGATCAACCACCTGCTACAGAGCAAGGTGCTTATTATCCACCTACTAGCTATTGCGATTACTACTACCCAGGTTAGATACTAAATTGGTTTTGTCATTGTTCCTTTAGATAGCGGACCGGCTCCTATTCATCTCATGATGGAAAAATCATAGCAATAAAATATGCCAGAACTTTTTGTTGTTGGTCATAAGCTAATTTTTACCAAAACGTGATTCTATTCCTTATATAAAGGTGTGTTTCTGTATCATATACATAGAGCTAAGTATTGTAAGACATCAGTGTTTTCTTGTCATTCCATCAATTGTGAAGTAGTAGTCAAATTGAGGGGGATGAGCTTCTGAGGCATGCCGAGAAGAACAAATATCAGCCCAAGTTTGTTACATTCTATCATCGCCGATTTGTGATAAACTACATCCTGAGGAACATATTTTATCAACACTCTTAGGGAGAGACTACTACATGCTTTGATACTTGTTTATGAATTGTGGCACATTTTATATTCGCAAATTGTTGTTTTGTCTATTCAGTGTATATATAAGGTGCAAGAAAATGTGAAAGGTAGCAATTTTTATGGATATAAAAATCAAAACTGACAACACTAGAAAAGAAAAAGCTAATGGATGTTGAAATATAAAGCAAGTAATAGAAATCCTGCTTTTGGGGGGTTGGGGGAGGGAAGGGTGTGGAACACTCTTTACTGGGTAGGGAATTAGGTAGATCTCCATGCTACCAAGAATTTCATGTAAAAAGGACTAGGAGGATTTGGCAGAAATAAACAGAAGTATTGCTGGAACAAAGAATGCAATCATGGGACAGTATAGGTGTGGTTTGATAGAGTCTTTGGACACACTCGACTGTTTTATTTTTTTCTTCCGGTCCTTACTCCTTCA
This sequence comes from Solanum aculeatissimum, assembly GCA_038996855.1. Taxonomy (NCBI): domain Eukaryota; kingdom Viridiplantae; phylum Streptophyta; class Magnoliopsida; order Solanales; family Solanaceae; genus Solanum; species Solanum aculeatissimum. Next base: position 31,342 of record JBCEWC010000216.1, read on the forward strand.
TTAAAGTTTGATCTGTAGATGTGTATGTGCTTGCTTTGCAATTAACTATAAAAACCCATTGGATGATAGTGTAATTTGAATTTACTTTTTTTGCAGGATATAATGGGACTTATAATCAGTTGGATGAGCAAGCTTATTTAAATGCGGTAAGTGTTACTTCAAAAAGGTGCGTGTTATCTTAAATTGCTTTGTTGTCTGATAAACTGAAACACTATGGTGATTATCAGGGTGTTCAATCAGATAATGGTTCTCTTCTCTACTATATGCCTGGCTATAATCCTTACAGTGCTGGATTTGTGGGAAGTGATGGGAAGCAGCCCTATCTACCATCTGGATATCTTCAACAACCTGTCTCATATGGTTCAGATTCCATGCCATGTTATACATGGGGTTCGGCGTATTGTGCTGATATCACCAATAGTGCTGCTTCCAAATCCGGGAACGTTAAATCAACTTTTGGACGAAATGGTTCAGTCAAGTCAAATGGTTTTAATTCCACTAAAACAAATAATTCTTTCTCTGGCAAAAACTCGACCGTACTTTTTAACCCAAAGAGTCGATCATCTACTGCCATGTCAAATCCGCCAAAGTCTGTCCATCAAGCTCAGCCTTTCAATCCAGTGAACAAGGTCTGTCTAATTTTCGTTCAAGACAGTTGATTAACTATATAACTATATTGATAGTGTTCTTCGCTAATGTTGAATGGGAAAATCTAAGCTGAAATAGTGTTCTTTTAACTTTTAATTTTTTATCATTTTTTCTTGTGATGACTTTGAAAGTGTATGTTTCCTCTTGTTTTTCTCTTGACAAGTTTTATCCTCCTGTCTTGGCAGTTTCAGTCCGATGTCCAGTCCGGAGGCCTGATGAAGGGGTTTCATCTTGTTGGGGACTACCGATCATACACCAGTCAAAATCAAGGTTTTTTCATGCCTTATGATCCTATCAACTGTCAAACAAACAGTAGAATGTGGAATGGGAATTACAGAGGCAAACCACGGGGAAATTTCACCAGAAGTGGTATGTTTGAGGCAACAAATGAGTTACCCCGTGGTCCTCGCGCCAACGGCAGGAGTGTCCCTTCAAAACCATCTGCTGAGGAGGATCAAGTCGTGCCAACTATTCAGAGAGAGAAGTATAACAAAGAGGATTTTAAGACTCAGTATGATAATGCAAAGTTTTACATTATAAAGTCATACAGTGAAGATGATATTCACAAGTGTGTCAAATATGATGTGTGGTCAAGTACTCCAAATGGAAACAGGAAATTGGACGCTGCCTTCCTTGAAGCTGAGGCTAAAGCAAGTGGAACTGGTTCAAGCTGTCCAGTGTTCCTCTTCTTTTCAGTAAGTAATCCTGTCTCGTGCTTTTTCATTTGCTAAGAAACAATTACATGTGAATGTGGTTTTTCATTTGTTGGCATGGATGTGTCTTTAAATGGATATTTTAGTATAAAAGTTCTGAGTTTTTTCTCTTGAGTTTTCAGGTAAATGGAAGTGGACAGTTTTTAGGTGTAGCTGAGATGGTTGGGCAGGTTGACTTCAACAGAAATATGGACTTTTGGCAGCTTGATAAGTGGAGTGGGTTCTTCCCACTGAAGTGGCACATAATAAAAGATGTCCCAAACACACAGTTCAGGCACATCATCCTCGAAAACAATGATAATAGACCTGTAACCTATAGCAGAGATACTCAAGAGGTATATTCCAGTTTTTGCTATATCATTTTTGGCTTTTCCTATAGGTGGTGTTTTAATATTTGGTTCACGCTGTGCCTCTGTTCGGAATGGCAGAATACAAATTTGAGGTTACTGTTTTCTCTGTAAATATGTTTCCTGCCTCTTAATTTACATGGATTATAAAGTCAGAGATCTAACAAGGACTGTTGTTCCAGATTGGGTTGAAGGAAGGTTTGGAAATGCTTAACATACTTAAGAATTACTCGGAGAAGACATCTATATTGGATGATTTCAATTTCTATGAGAGGCGTGAAAAATTGCTCAAGGCTAAAAGGAGTTCAAAACTAGCTATTCAAGCTGATGTATTCGAAAAAGCTGATTCTCTTGTGAGTTTCTCCTCCTTGTCGATTTATATAAATCTTCAACAAGTAGTGCAGCTCTGAATTCCAGCTTAGATGCCTCCTGTTTCCTCTAAAGCTGTGGATATTTCATAAAAAAATTATAGTAGTTCTTCTTCACGTTAAATTAGACAATTTACCAAACCGTAAGAATGAGAAATTTATATATCCAGAATTTTTCACAAATCAAATTCTCCTATTCCATAAGTTGAGCATGTTATACATTGTTTCCGACCAAAAAGTTTATTGTTTGTGATATCAAGTGTGCAGATAGTATTACTTTTTTGCTGTGCATTGTGAGTTGTAAAAGATGTCTGACCAAAATAAAAATTTGTAAAATAATCAACTGGTGTCTTCTGGAAGAAAATGTCAGTTATTGACTAAAATATGTACTGCATTTCACAGTTTTTTCTGTTTTGAAAGCACACTTTATAAAAAAATTGCGTTGATCATTTGTTATGAAATATGAACATGTTATAATTTTGATGTTGCTGTGGTGCAGAAGCCATTCAAAGGAGGAGACAAGGTACTTGAGGAGGAGCTGAAGACCAACTCTGGTGATCCAACCGCATCTCTCGTTTCTCTCACCAAAACTCTATCAATTAATTCCAGGCCATTCAAAAGTAGTGTCTGAATCATAGGCTGCCTCTAAGAGGCATTTTATGACTAGGTAGTTGTGAAGCATCCACCACGTCATTGTTTCTTCTTTTTGTGTTTCATTAGCTTTATAGGCACACACTCCTCCCCCTGCTGGGCTTTTGGGATGGCATTTACCTACTAGTCATTTTGTTAGTTTTGCCTCATCTTTAAGAAAGGAAAAGGTTTCTGTTTCTTTCTATTGACTTTGCAATGTTTGTTTACTCTCAACATCTCTACTTCTGTTTTAGATTGTTGCAGTATTTATAATGTTAAAGAAAAAGTTGATCCCATCTCTCAGTATAGCTTCGCTTTATTTACAGTCAAATATTATTAATCAGGCTATAATGAAATAGTCAAACGATAACATACCTAGTGAAATTTTACTTCTAAGGAAGGTAAAATATATGCAAATGTTACCAATAGGGAGGACAAAATGTGTGTAAATTTTATCATTGTCTCATAGAGATTATGAAATAGTCCTATCACTAAATGTGGAATAAAAAGACACTTAAGTCTTCAAATTTCTCTGTAGGATCGCTTCTAATTCAAAACACTAAAAACAAATATTATTAGCTTATATGACCAAATCAAAAGTTAATATATTTTCCTTTTCTCATCGTTCAACATTAGAAGAAATTATTCCATTTAGATTGAATTCATACAAAAAAGAAAATAATTCAATCTTTTATGATTAGTGTAGAGCTATCAATACGGGCTGGTCTACTCCATCTGGGTTGGTCCATTCAGGCTTTGAAATTTTACGAGCCAGGTCAAGCTGATCCATTTTTTTTGTGGACCTGAAAACAACTAGCCCAGCCTATTTGTATATGGATTGCGGGCCTTGTCGGACCTGAAAACAACTAGCCCAATCTATCTGTATATGGGTTGCGGGCCTTATCGGGTCAACCTATATTTTTATAAATATATATTTTTTATAAATTTTAAATTAAATTATAATATTAAAATAAATAGCAACAAAACAATATTACATGGTATTAGTATTTTTTTGGTAGAACAAGATATAATATATTAATTAATAATATGCTTCATTACAAGGGACACCCAGTATTTGCCTATTTGGGGGAGGGGAGAGTTTGAGCTATTACAAATATTAGATGGCCTAAGTGGCCTAACAAAAAAGTTCTTTCTTTGTCTGCTTCCAGAAGGTTGAATACAAACAAAGGTGGAACTTCCATACAAAAAAATACATTATCTTCCATAAGTTTGGCTCCCTCTTTTGCCAGCATATCTGCCACTTGATTTGACTCCCTATAGCTATGTCACAGGGGGAGGGGGATCCCCATCAGTCGGAGAAGCTCCCTGCAGTAAAAAATAATGTTAGTATTTGATGGGTGATCATTAACTATGAGATTGTTGATTTCTTTATAGTCAGTGTTGATTTCTAGGGGGAGTAATTTTTTGTTCAAAGCTATGCGTAAGCCTTGGATTAGTGCCAAAAGCTCGACCTTAATATGGTTGCCTTTCTGATGATTGCCTATGTAACCAATTATTCAGTCACCTTCTTCATTTTGGAGAATTCCAACCGTGCCGTCTTTTTCTATGTCTTTTTTATATGCTCCATCACAATTTAATTTGAATCCTTTGGTTGGTGGTAGCCATTTGAGGCGAGCCAAAGTTAATTTTGGTTTATGTTGTTGATCTTTATTTAATGAGTGTAATTCTATTGCGAGAGAGAGAATTGTTTTAATATTAATGGCTTTTTTCTGACTGTTGTGGGTGTTTTCATTTCTTTTCAGCCAGATACCCCACATAAAGAATGGGAAGGCTTCTTTCCAGGCGATAGCGTTGACCGAAAAATTTATGTTAAGTGATTGGATGCATCTTAGTCAGCTCCCTTAGCGGTCTAAGCTGATTTGATCTATATAGTGGATACTAATTAGAGTTTTTCAGAGTTTTTGAGCATTTATGCAATTCATAAAAATGTGTTGTTGTTTTATTGCAAAGGTGACATAAATCGTTTGGGATTAACCCTATTCTATGTAGAAATTTCCTTGTTGGTAGTTTAGTGTGTTGACATTGCCAGATGAAGTATTTAATTTTGTTAGGGCATTTGAGGGCCTATATCCATTCAAAATTTAATGTTTGATGTTTTCTCATTGTTCGTTAGTAGTTTGTAGACTGATGACGTTGTAAGGGTGCCTTTAGCACTTGGTTTCCAGGTTATTGCATCTTCTTTCGCTGACGCCATGTATGTACTTTGCATTTGGTTTGTAATACTTAGGGGTAGTTCAAAGGAAATAGCTTGACGATGACTATTATTTGTTGGTATTACCTTCCCTACTTTTAGTGGTATTCGTCTCTTCTTACCGGCCCCTGAATCTGTCCCCTTAATATTTTTCCATTAGGTAGCCACCTGTTGAACCAAAAAGAGGTGAATTTCTCGTCTCCTAGGATCCATTCAATTACTTTTTTACAAGTATTTCATCCCGTTGTTAAGTCTTTCCAGATTTTGCTGTGGTGATTTAGAGCTCTAGAGTGAGCTTCGAATTTACCATCAGTAGTATATTTTTGAAGTAGTAAGGATGCCTATAGGGATGTTGGGTTTGTATGTGCTCGCTAGGCAAGTTTGGTTAGTAGAGCAATATTTTTTATGTTAGCCTGTTGGAGGTCAAGCCCTCCCTTTGTTTTGCTTTGGGTGACAATGCCCCAATTGATAAGATGTAGTTTTTTCTTTTCATTTGTGGTTCCCCAAACAAAATTTCGTTGGATTTGGTCTAATTTATAAATAATGGTTACTGGGAGTTTTGAGGTTTGCAGGATATGGGTTGGAATATTATTTAGGCACGTTTTTACTAAAGTTGTACGACCGACAATATTAAGGAACTTAATTTTCCATCATGTTAGTTTCTTCCTCATATTATCCAAGATAAATTGATATTTGGTTGTATGTGTTCGTTCATTTGATATGGGGAAGCCTAGATATTTTCTTAAGTGATTGTTATATTTAATTCCCTGATACTTGGAGATGAGTTCTTTAAGGTCATTCAAGTAGTTTTTCTAGAAGATTATTTTTGGATTTCAAGGTGTTTATTGTTTGCCCTGATTTCTCACAGAATTTTAGCATCACATTTTGAATGCAATCACTGTTTTTTTTTGTTGCTAGGCTCATTAAGGTTAGATCGTCCGCGAAGAATAGGTGCGTAAATTTTGGGCCTTTCCTTGAAACTCGTATGAGGGTCCAATTTTTGTGGACCACTTCTTTATGGATTCCATTTGATAACATCTCCATAAACATGATAAATAGGTATGGCGACAAAGGATCGCCTTGTCTTATTCCTCTCGAGGGTTCGAAATATTCTATCCTAGTTTCGTTGACCAAAATAGCTATACGACTTGTTGTGATGCAAGACATAATAAGGTTGATGAGTTTTTTTGGTAATTTAAAAAATTTGAGGGTATTTCGAATGAAGGATCACTCTATTTTGTCGAAGGCTTTCTCTAAGTCGAGTTTTAGGATCATATTAGCGTGAGAGCCTTTCATTTTCTGGAAGTGCGAGATTATTTCTTGGACAATTATAGCATTGTCGGATGCCTGTCTATTTTTAATGAAAATGGATTGACATGGTCCGATTAACTTGTCCATGTGAGGTCTAAGACGACGAACAATTATTTTTGTAGTGATTTTGTAGGTGGTGTTACAAAGCCCTATTGGATAGTAGTCTTTTAGGGTATTAACATTTACTCATTTTGGGATCATACAAAGATGTGTTTTGTTGATTTCTTCTGGGATTCTTTCATTATTGAGTGCGCCTTTGCATAATTTAATAGTGGCACTTCCTACTATGTTTCAATATTTTTGATAGAATAACGGATGCAAGCCGTCCAGGCCAGGTGCTTTAAGCAGTTCAAAGGATCGAATGATTTCTAGGATTTCCTCGTCGGATTGGATGTCCTCTATATTAGATTCTAGGGTATAGTTATGAGTCTCTTCTGGGTGGGTTATTTTTTAATAACTCTTACTTGTAGTAAATAGATATTTGAAATAATCTAGGGTAATTTTTAGAATGTCAGATGGGTTGTACGTCCAAGAGTCATCTTCCTGCTGGAGTCCGATAATCCTGTTACGTCTCCTTCTATTGAGGATTGTGGTGTGAAAGAATCTTGTATTTGTGTCTCCTTCGTTTAACCAGGATACCCTATGTTTTAGTTTCCAAAACACTTCTTCGATCCGAAGGAGATAATTGTATTCCTTAATAAGGCTTTCTTCTAAGTTGATTAGAAAAGTATTATGACCGTAGTAAGGTGACTTTTGGATTCCGTCAAGTCTATTTCTAATTTTTCTTAACTTATAGAATATTTTTCTAAAGGTTGTGCGATTCCAATTGGTTACATTGATTTGAAAAGTTGAGATTGCCTCTAGGATGTTGTTGTTACCTTCCTAGGTGTTTTTAATGATTACCTCGAGATCGGGTGAGTGGTCCACATTGTTTCAAACCTAAAAGATTTGTCTTGTGTACGGAGGATGTTAAGAAAAAGTGATAGTAAAAGGGGGCAGTTATCGAAGTGTGTACGAGGTAGATGTTGTAGTATAGCATTTGAAAAATCGTGAAGCCAGTTATCATTAGCGAGGAATCTGTCTAGACTTTCATAAATTAATTTCGATTTATTTTTAAAACGCTTATTAAGCCATGTGTATCTGTTTCCTCTAAATTCTAAGTCAATTAGCTCACAAAAATTAATTATGTCCCAAAATTCTGCTGCTTGATTATTTTTTAAGGGAAGTCCTTCCTTTTTCCTCCTATTTTAAGGATTTTTATTAAAATTCCCTCCAGGAGTCATTTTTCATTATTTTTTTTAATAGTTTTTAGGTTTTGCCACAAAACTTTACGTGAGTTCATGTGGTTTTCGGCATAAATAGTACTAAAAAGCCAGGAAATGCCAGAAATACATACCTTTATCATTGCATTAATTTCTTGGCCTGTTGTGGAGATATCATCTAACTCTAGGACTTCGTCATTCCGTAGTAAGGCCAACCCACCTGAGCTCCAGATGGCGGGGACCTGTATCATGTTGTTGAAAGGGAAGGCATCTAACAGAGGTTGGTGATCGTTCATTTTTGTTTCTACTAGGGCTACTAGTGGGGGTTTATGCCAATCAACCAATGCTCTAAAGTTTTTTCTAAAATCTGTCCCGTTGCACCATCTACAGTTTCATACTATTATATTCATGGATCGAGTCAGTGTTTGGGTTTGTGAAGTGTTCCTGTCGCTCTCCAGGTTGTCCCTCATCAGAGTTGGGTTCAATATCACTACATAGTTCCCTATATTTTGATTGCTCGACACTCTTATATCCAATACGCTTTTGAATAGATTTGGAGGACAGATAAGTATGAGTTTTTTTCCGAATCTCTCTTTGAATATGACTATTTTTATGTCCTTTAGCATGGTTATTTCTGTTAGAGTCTCCCTCATTATTTCTAAAGCTTCTTCTATTTCTTGCTGAATTGTTTCCTTCCCCTGAGGGGATACTAGATAATGGGGAGGGGTGGTATAGTGATTGAAGATTACCTGCGGTGCTGCTTGAGATGTTGTCGGGCGAATATTTGGGACTACCTGGGGAAGACTCTCTCGCCTCGCTGTTCACAACCATCTGAAAGAGAGGTGGGGTCCCGATATTGCTCCATGGGGTCTTTAACTCTTCCGGAATCTGATGGGGGTAAATGAATGGGGAAGGGGGGGGGGGGGAGGCAACTGGGCCTAGACTCGAGGGAACATATAGTGGGTTGCAGAGTGGACTTTTCCAAGTGGGGTGATGATAAAAAGGAAGTTGAGAGAAGTGAAAGTTCAGAGGTGGGTGAAGTACTGTTGACAATCAGAGATGGTTTTTGTAGTTATGGACTGCTAGCCTCATCTCTTCCGATACTACTTGAGCGAAGGTGGGATTTTGGACAAGTATCACCACATTCCTTCCCTCCACCTTTGCACTGAAGGAAAATGCTTGTCCCTGTAGACTCATTTCTAACCATGAGCGAGGGTTCGGATTTGGTTCCAGTGCTAAGGTCGCATAGAAGGTGTGGTCTCCCATAGTCACTGGTGACACCTGTAATGGTGTCTCTACAGATTATTGGAAGATTTTTGCTAGGGCTTGCGGAGAAGAGTTTCTGGTATTGAAAGGGAGGGGTAAGCGCCTGTGAGCTGCTCGTATCCTTTGGAAAGATAGTGGAATTCTTGACATTTTGGAGTGGAGATTGAGATGCTGAAGGTATTAGTTGATCTGTTTTAAAAGAAGTACTAGGAATATTCGTTTTGTTATTTTTGGAAAGGCTTTTGTTGTCCGTATCTAGCTTAGTGCCATCTGTTTTGCTATTTAAAGTATTGTTAGGTAGTGATGTGTTCAAGGAGTTTATTTCCAACATATTTTGATGAGAGGTATTAGGAGGGTCCGGCAAAGCATTAATGGGAATTTGGTGGGGGGGGGGGGTATTAGGTGTTATTGAAACGTTCGTTAAGGAATTGAGTGGTAATGTTATGTTTTTGGGAAAGGTATTTATAAGGGTCATTCTAGGGGACGTACTAGGGGTACCAAGAACAGTAGTTCCCTTTTCTCCTGTGAGGTTGATGATCCATGATCTCCTGACCTTTTTTAAACTTAATTTATTATTATTATTTTTGGTTTTTTTTATTGGTTCGTTTTTGGCTCCTCAGAGGTGTTGCTATTATATATTATAAAAATATAATTTGTATCTAAATTTTAATATTTTAAATTTTTAATTGAACTTTGAGTTTGGATTCTTATTATTTTTATATTTTATTTTTAATTCGGCTCATAGACCGACCCAATCCATATGATATTTTAAAATTATAATATGTTGGATGAGGGTCGTTCAATTAATAATTTTTTTATTTTCTAAAGTTAAGGTGAAAAGTTTGAATCTCATGATAATGTAGTCAGTGAAAACTAAGGCAATAGTGCCTCTCAAGTTTTGAAATTTAAAAAGGTGAAGGTCAAAGTTATCACTAATAAAAAATTAAATATGATTAAGTTAATAAGGAATCAGGCTAAACATTTTAAAAATTGAACACAACTATCTTTTTTTTAAAGAAAATTTCTATAAGTTTAATTATAAAAAAAATTAAAAAAAACATTTTCATCTTTTCAAAGTCAAAGTCAAACTCTTCAACTTCTTTCTCTTCACCTGCTCCTTCTTCTTCTTCTTCACGATTTAGGTGCGAAAAGCTTAAGATTTTCATCTTCTTCTTCTTCGTCGTCGATTGCCTTTCACTGTTGCCATTATCGTCGTCATCATCTAAGTTCACTGCTGTCGTTGGTCTTGTCCTTCTCCCGCATCGTCTTCATCTTCTTTGATAAGGTAAGATTTTATTTATTTTTTCACAGTTATGATTTTGATTTTTATTGTACAAATGATTATTTAGGTTTAAGAAGATGAAAAAATATGTATTTTGTTATGGTATACTCTAATTTCTACTTGGTGTTATTTGATTTGTTTTTGTATTCTTTGAAGATGACAATTTTGGGTATGAGTGTTGTTGTTTTGTAGTCATTGTGAGAAAAATATTTGGTCGATTAGTTTATTTCGGATATAGGTGTTGTTGTTGTTTGATTTTTGTTATTGTAGTCATCGTGAAAAAAATGTTGGGTTTGTTGGTTGATTTCGAGTATGGGTGTTTTTGTTGTTGTAGCTAATGTGAGAAAAAAAAATGGGTTGGTTTGGTTGATTTCAAATAGGGTTGACAACAATTGTTGTAGTATTACAACAACTAGGTAACTGGCTAGGGTTGTTCTTGTTGGTGTTGTTTGATTTGTTGCACTCATTGATGAAATTTGTGGGTATAAGTGTTGTTGTTGTTTGATTTTGTTGTTGTAGTACTTTGCGAGAAAAATGTTGGGTTGGTTTTGTTGATTTTGAGTAGGATTGACAACAATTGTTGAAGTACTTACAACAACTTGGTGGAGTTGTTCTTGTTAGTATTGTTTACTCTTTGATGAAATTTTTTGGTATGAATGTTGTTGTTCTTGTTTGATTTTTGTTGTTGCAGTCATTGCAAGAAAAATATTTGGTTGGTTGGTTGATTTCACGTATGGTTGGTTCCTCGATTTTAAAGTTTTGACAATAATTGTTGAACTAATTAGAACAACTGTTGTGGTTGTTGTTTTTCTTTGATTTTAGTTGTTATGCTTTTTGTTAGAAGAATCTATTGCATTCCCTAATTTCTACTTGGGTAGAGTTGTTCTTGTTGGTGTTGTTTAATTTGTTGGACTCTTTGGAGATACATTTTTGGGTATGTGGGTGTTGTTGTTGTTTGGTTGTTGTTGTTGTACCTTTTTGTGAGAAAAGGACACATGTTGTTTATGTAGTGAGGTTCTTCAACAATTGCTTTTTTTTTTTGTCTTTATTGAGAGTGATTGATCAAACTAATAGATTATTTCTATTTTGTGACAGGACTATCTATTTTAATAGCCCGATCGAAACAGAAAAAATGCTAAACCTGACGTTTCTACTAGAGCTTTCAGAAGGAGACTCATTATATCTGAAAAAGAAGAGGAGGAATCACAATAAAAGTTGACAAATCTTATTGTACACTGTTGAGGTTGTTGCTGGTGCCAGTCTCAAAGTTGTTGGACACAGTCCCTTAGCTGCTGCACCCAGTCCATCAGCTGGTGGTTCTAATCCATCAGCTGTTGGAAACAATCCTTCAGGTACTAGTGTCACTCCCATATCTGTTGGTGCTACTACCTTAGCTATTGCACCAAACCACACAAGTTGTGAAGATATTCCCTCAAATGCTGTAGACACTCCCACAACTGGTGAAGACAGTCCCTCAGTTGCTGCAGACACTCTCACAGTTGTGGCTTTCGGGTACGATGATTATGACTTTGAGACACCTAGATTTTTGAATCGAGGTGAGAGTGGTGATCTCGAGATAAAATTTAAAATTTAAAATAATTTTTCTGATTTAAATTTTTTTAGTGAATCAAGAATTGAATAGCTTTTTTAGGTGTACAATATTTGAAAAATACATAGACATAGGTGAAAGAAGTATCCTAAGGTTTCAAATAAAATTGATGTATCAGCTTCTTCGCCATTGGATCAAAAGTGAGAATGATTTTTGGGTTAATTTTTGTGGCATGCCTATTTGTTTTGACATGAAAGAGTTTGCAGTTGTAATCGAGTAGAATTTTCACCAATCACCACCTCTTGCCTCCCAATCTGTCAAGGTAGAGAGGAGATACAAAAAGATTGTTGATACAATGTATAAGAAGCATTACAAATCGAAGAAAATGTCTGACCTCTTGCAATCAAGTGATGTTAAGAAGAGTGTTAAGAAGTCTCTGTGTTCGATTTTCTTTATACATAAAGATCCAGGACTAATGCGATGGATTCTTGATTCAAGTTATCGGCTGACCGGAAGACATTTTGTGTATATCCTTGGGGTTGGGATAGCTATGTCCTCACCATGGAGTATTTGAGAAAGGCCGCGACATAGACTAAAAAGTTCGCAAATCTATACAATTTTCTGTGAGCTTTTATGGTAAATTTTATTTATTATATTTTTGTTATAGCATTTTTTATATTTAGTTACTATCTTAGTTAATAATTATTTATGACATCGATTTTTTAATGCTTGGACTTTTGAAGCCATTTCTCACGTACGGAAAATATTCAAAGAGTTCAATGAGGAAGTATTTTCTACAAGACTTCTTCAATGGTTGGCGTCGTCAAACAATGGTAAAGTCGAGGCGTACGAACTTTTTGATTCACCGGATGATGAGGTAAGTGTTACAACGACTGTTGTCTTCTCACTTTAACAATTACTATCTTCTCACTTTAATAATTGCTGTAATTTATTAACAATTGTTGTCTTCTCATATTTTAGTATATTTGTTAAGATAATTTTATGTAATTTATAGATTGTTTATCCGTGGGTAATTCCGACTGAAAATGAGAAGAAGATGGACTTTTGGACGGGATTTGTGCCACTCCAGAAAAATGAAGAAGACCCGAAAATTTTGAAGTTGTTGAAAGATTTGGCCGGCGTAATGGCCATCAAAAGAGATTTGTTTGTGGATGTTGGTGATAGGATAGGTGTTGATGATGGGATAGGTGTTGATGCTGTTGATAGGGCAAGTATAGGTGACGATGTTGGGGCAGGTGTAGATGCTGCTAGGACAAATGTAGATGTTGTTGGGGTAGCTGTTGATGCAATTGTTGTTGGGGAAGCAACAACTGCCGGTGATAAAGGAGGATTTTCTCCTCTTGGTGGAGGTGATTTTGGAACTCCATTCACGATTGGTAGATCGGCTCATCTGGGTGCTAGGACTTCTAAGGTACCTTGTGATACTTGTGGTTGTGAAATTTGCAATGACAGGATAATAGAAAAGATAGAGTCATTCGAGCAAACTTTGAATACTGTGATATCCAAAAGATGTGTCATTCCATCATCAAGGGTGGTGTCGCCGTATACTCATGGATGGCGAAAATATATTCTGCCAATGGATGCAACTATTACAGATTTTGAGCTATCAAATTTCATGCCCACTCTTTTGGTATATTTACCTATAATGGAATGATGTGTTCAAGAAAACAGTTGAGTCTTGTGAAATTCTCCATCGTCTAGTGTAGACAATCTTCATCTTAGTAGTGCAGCTCCTCATTTTAGATGGATACTTCATGTTAAAAATTGTGTTGACAACATTTATTAGTAAATCTGAATATGTTATAATTTTGATGTTGCTATGGTGCTGAAGTCATTCAAAGGAGGAGCTGAGGATCAACTCTGGAATATTATTAATTAGGCTATAATGAAATAGTCCCTACATTAAATCTGAAAAAGTGTAAAATCACTTCTACTTCAAAACACTAAAAACAAATACTATTAGCCTATATAACCAAATCAAAAGTTAATATATTATCCTTGTCTCATCATTAAACATTAGAAGAAATTATTCCATTCAAATTAAATTCATACAAAAAAGAAAGAAAAAAAAGAAATCAATCTTCTTATAATTACTTTCTACTTTCTTATATAAGATGAAAATTTTGTGTTCTCATCTTGCTCGTCATCCCTCCAAATTCCGTTCCTCTTTGCACCATAGAATTATCATTGTAATGAGTCAATTGACTTAATCTTGTTGCCTGTCCTCCTCCTAAATTAACCATTTCTCCTAATTATATTCTTTCACAATCTTACTTGGAGAATATTTGCAATTTTCTGATTGGTTTGAATGACCCCTCTATTTATACTATCGGAGTCAAATTGTAATTAACATTTACATACAAGTCTCTCACTATTTATACTTTAGTTTCTATTTTAGAATTCTCCACACAGGTTTAAAGAATTCTAAGGACTACAAGATTTATTTACAAGGTTCCAGAGTCTTTCGTAAACTACTCTAAGACTTTAGTTCCTTTTCCCTTTTACAAGATCAAGTGGCGGGTTATGACACTACACTATTTATGAAAATTTCACATTTTAAAATTACGTTCAATTAATTATTTTTTTATTTTCTAAAGTTAAGGTGAAAAGTTTGAATCTCATGGTAATGTAGCCATGGTCATAAATTTTCAAACAATTTTTTATTTTTAAAAAGGTTGATATATATTAAACTAAATTGAAAAATTAATTTGGTGGACTTGCATTTATAACTCCAAAACTCTGTAATGAGAAATGATCAATCACAGGGTTTATTTTGGAGACTAATAAACACTGGCTCAATCAACAACTCGAATCTCCTTAACGGCCGTCGAAATTTCCCAAAGTAACCGCCGGCAAGGACTGTGTTGAAGAGGAAGAGCAAAAAGAGTCGATGAATCCATACCCTCGGGACAGGATTCGGTCAAGTAACATAGCGTCAAGTAATGTTCATTAATTTTATAAATGCATGCCATGTGTACCATAAATTAATCTATGGTTATGATTCATTTAGGTTTATATATACTCATCAAAATAATTAAAAATAACAAATTCATTAACTTTTTAAATATGCAACCTAATAAATTACAAAAATTATTTAATGCATAAAATTACTCATTATTTTATAATTAAAAAATAACAAATTCATTAATAGTAGCCATTGCATTTTAAATATGCAACCTAATAAATTACATAAATTATTTTAATGCATAAATGATCTATGCTAAATTACATATTTGGAACTTTTTTTTGTCAGTATTATTAACACTATTTTTGTAATTTTTTGCATTTTGATTTTACCTATCATTAATATTTTTTGTCTTCAAATTAGTATATTATTTTATTTTTGTTACAATTTTTTCTCTAGTTTGTTGTGTAATACTCTTTATTTTGAATTATTTTATTCTCGTTAGTGCTCTCATATTTGTATCATTCCTTTCAAGTTATTTGATAGTCTTTATTTAAGCCTAAGGTCTATTA
This sequence comes from Solanum aculeatissimum, assembly GCA_038996855.1. Lineage (NCBI taxonomy): Eukaryota > Viridiplantae > Streptophyta > Magnoliopsida > Solanales > Solanaceae > Solanum > Solanum aculeatissimum. The sequence continues at coordinate 46,428 of JBCEWC010000216.1, forward strand.
GAAACAAATTTTATATTTTTACGAAATAGGGATAAGATTAGTGTATACTCTCTTTTTTAAACGTTACTGTTAAAACTACATTGAATATATTGTTGATGTAAGTATTATTTCTACTCTACTTAATTGAACTCATAAATGATGTATGGTGCTCATATTTTTACCAATACTTGCAAAAAGGAATATTTTTTGTAAATTCTCAACAATAAAATTATGTTACGGTATAAATGGCATAAGTGCTGGATTTGTGGGAAGAGATGGGAAGCAGCCCTATCCACCGTCTGGTCTGGATATCTTCAGCAACCTGTCTCATATGGTTCAGATTCCATGCCATATTATACATGGGTTTCGACATACTGTGCTGATATCACCAATAATGCTGCTCCCAAATGCGGGAACGTTAAATCTACTTTTGGACGAAATGGTTGGTTTTAATTCCACAAAAACAAATAATTCTTTCTCAAGCAGAAACTCGAGCGTACTTTTTAACCCATCTACTGCCATGTCAAATCCGCCAAAGTCTGTCCGTCAAGCTCAGCCTTTCAAGCCAGTGAACAAGGTCTGTCTAATTTTCCTCCTAGAGAGTTGATTAACTATATAACATATATTGATAGCTTACTTTGCTAATGTTGAATGGGAAAATCTATACTGAATGTCTTCTTTCACTCCTTTCAGAGGAAAAAGGGCTCTTAACTTTTAAATTTTCTATCCTTTTTCTCTTGTGATGACTTTGAAAGAGTATGTTTCTTCTTGTTTTTTCTCTTGACAAGCTTTATCCTTCTGTCTTGGCAGTTTCAGTCCGATGTCCAGTCCTGAGGCCTAATGAAGGGGTTTCATCTTGTTGGGGACTGCCCATCATACGCCAGTCAAAATCAAGGTTTTTTCATGCCTTATGATCCCATCAACTGTCAAACAAACAGTAGAATGTGGAATGGGAATTACAGAGATAAACCGCGGGGAAATTTCACCAGAAATGGTATGTTTGAGGCAACAAATGAGTTAGCCCATGGTCTCTGGGCCAACGGCAGGAGCGTCCCTTCAAAACCATCTGCGGAGGGGGATCAGCTTCTGCCAACGATTCAGAGAGAGAAGTATAACAAAGAGGATTTAAAGACTCAGTATGATAAATCAAAGTTTTACAATATCAAGTCATACAGTGAAGATGATATTACCAGTGTGTCAAATACGATGTGTGGTCAAGTACTCCGAATGGAAACAAGAAATTGGACACTGCCTTCCTTGAAGCTGAGGTTAAAGCAAGTGGAGCTGATTCAAGCTGTCCATTGTTCCTCTCCTTTTCAGTAAATAATCCTGTCTCGTGCTTTTTCCTTTGCTAAGAAACAACTACATCTGAACATGATCTTTCATTTGTGGGCATGGACGTGTCTTTAAATGGATACTTAGTGTAAAAGTTCTGAGTTTTTTCTCTAGAATTATCAGGTAAATGGAAGTGGACAGTTTTTAGGCGTGGCTGAGATGGTTGGGCAGGTTGACTTCTACAGAAACATGGACTTTTGGCAGCTTGATAAGTGGAGTGGGCTTTTCCCACTGAAGTGGCACATAACTAAAGATGCCCCTAACACACAGTTCACGCCCATCATCCTCGAAAACAAAGATAATAGACCTGTAACCTATAGCAGAGATACTCAGGAGGTATGTTTCAGTTTTTGCTTTTCCATTTTTGGCTATTCCTATAGAAGGTGTTATAGTATTTTAGTTCATTCTATGCCTCTGTTCAGAATGGCAGAATATGAATTTGAGGTTACTGTTTTCTCTGTAAATACGTTCCCCGCCTCTTAATTTACATGTCGATTCTTAATTATAAAGTTAGAGATCTAACAAGGACTTCGGTTCCAGATTGGGTTGAAGGAAGGTTTGGAAATGCTTAACATACTTAAGAATCACTCAGAAAAGATATCTATATTGGATGATTTCAATTTCTATGAGAAGCTCGAAAAATCGGTCAAAACCAGCTATTCAAGCTTATGTATTCAAGAACGTTGATTCTCTTGTGAGTTTCTCCTCCTTGGCGATTTATATAAATCTTCACAAGTAGTGCAGCTCTGCATTTTAGCTTAGATATCTCCTGTTTACTCTAAAGCTGTAGACACTTTTGTATGTTCGTCCCACACACTTCACAAAAAGTTATAGTAGCTATTCTTCACTTTAAATTTGACAATTTATCAAACTGTAAGAATGAGAATATTATATTACTAGAAGTATTCACAACTCAAATTCTCCTATTCCACAAGTTGAACGTGTTATAAAATAGGTAGTATTAATTTTTGCTGTGCGTTGTAAGTTGTAAAAGGTTTCCGACCAAATAAAAATCTGTGAAATAATCAATTGGTGTCTAGAAGAAAATTTCAGTTATTGACTAACATATGTGTCCTGCCAACGGATGCAACTATTGTAGATTTCGAGCTATCAACTACTTGAGTAGGAGCTGAGGACCAACTCTGGCGATCCAACTGCATCTCTCTTTTCTCTCACCAAAGCCCTATCAATGAATTCTAGGCCATTCAAAAGTAGTGTCTAAATCATAGGCTGCCTCTAAGAGGCATTTTATGACTAGGTAGTCGTGAAGCATCAACATACACTCCTCCCGCTGCTGGGCTTTTGGGATGGCATTTACGTACTAGTCACTTTGTTAGTAAGGGTTCTGTTTTTTTCTATTGACTGCGCAATGTTTGTTTACTCTCAATCTCTACTTGTATTAGATTATTGCAGTATTTATAATGTTAAAAGAAAAAGTTGATCACCATCTCTGTCCCATCACTAAATATGAAAAGTGTAAAATTACTTGTAATTCAAAATACTAAAAACAAATACTATTAGCCTATATAACCAAATCAAAAGTTAACATAAAACATTAATAAAAAGAAAAGAAATCAATCACTACTTTCTACTTTCTCATATAAGATGAAAATTTTGCGTTCTCATCTTGCTCGTCATCTCTCCAAGAATGTTGGATTTGGGGCATACCACTTGACATCATCAGGTTTGGTTGCAGAATTGTTGGAGCTACATATGGTGAATATGCCAATTGATTGTTATTAGCTTCCACCATGTTATGAGTCATCATAGTTTCATACTTCATCAATGAACATCTCATATTATTGCTACCAATGCCCACAGATGACGACGACGATGCACCATTATTATACTGCCAATCATTCTGATTCATCATTAACATCATCATTTCTTGATGATTAACGGCTGAATTACAATAAGGATAATTAATTGGAGCTTGCAATGGTTCACGATAATTATAGTCTCCAAATTCCATTCCTCCTTGGAACATAGAATTATCATTGTAATGAGTCAATTGGCTTAACCTTGTTGCCTGTCCTCCTCCCAAATCATTCATTTCTCCTTCCATCAAATAATCACTAGAAAAATTTCCTTTAAGTAAATTAATTCTAGACTTCACATTTTCAACTTTTTCATCCAAAAAAATCAAAGAATCCCTCAACTTAAATTCAGGTAACTGATCCATAAACTCTAACCAACATGGATACTTTTTCTCCATGTTCATCTTTCTCAACTTGATCAACTCTTCCTCAACTTTCTTGTTTCTATCGACGAAATAATCGGGCAATCCAAAGGTTCTAGTACTACCAGATTGCAAACTATTCTCCTTTTTATACTCATCGATGAGACTTTGAATCTCTTGTTGTTGTGAGCTTTTAGTTGTTGTACTGTTGCCATTACTATTTGTCCAAATCTCAGGATTAGAGGCAGATCCATTGGCTTGTTTGGGCCCATACATGATCATAAGTCCATTAACATTGCAAAGAGTAGTAAATTCATATAACTTTTTCAATAGACCTTCTTTTCGTTTCTTGAATGTTGCATTCCTGGATTTCTCCTTGCTTATTAGTTCCATCTTCAGTTTTGCACGCCCCATCTTTTTTTTTTCAATCTAGCACAAATTAAACAAAATATTCAAAAAATAATAACAATATTATTTGAAATATTCCAAAGTCAAATTCAAGATTTATAGATGTAAATTTCTATAATCTCCTCAAATTTATACGGTATATAATAACTCGAATGAACAAACTATGTAAGATGTTATTTCGCATTTATGTTAATAAAAAATGGAGTTTGAGCAGGAAAACTTTGCTTCACAATCTAAGAAGACAAATTAGAAAACACACACAATATAAACATGAAAACAAATCGTATAAATTAACTATTAATAGAAGAGAAAGAAGTAATTGAAGAAAGTACCTTTTGGAGCTTGTTTTTCAAATAATGAACGAAGGAAAATAAACTTCTTTCAAGTGTTTATAAAAGGGATAAAAAATATTCTCTAGGAAAATCAATTAAAGCTTTTAAAAGGAAAGAAGAAGTAAAACTTTAATTTAGTATCTCATTAATTGATTTTCTTAGATTCTTACTTACTCAGAAATCTTTTTTGTTAGAATTATTTGAAAATTACCATAAATATATAGTATAACTTTGACGTCTTAAATAAAGAAGTATTCATTAATTGTCAAACAATTTTTTAAAAAGTTAATATATATTAGAATTTTTTTCTCAAAATATATTTAATTTATTTTAATTAATGGACAAACGGTAATAATTTTTAAAGAAAAAGTAATCGGGCGGATCCATGTGGTTACTCCCACCAAAATTCCCTTAAACCCTCATTGCATTTCTAACGTTCAGAATTATTAAGCTCGAAAAATTCTGCAATGACAAACGACCAATCACAGCCCTCGGAGACTAATAAACACTCGCTCCATCAGCCGGAATCTCCTCAACGGCCGTCGAAATTCCCCAAAGTAACCGGCGACAACATAGCCGGCGAGGACTTTGTTGAAGAGGAAGAGCAGAAAGAGTTGATGAATCCAAATCCTCGGCTACAACGGTACCTGATAGCAATCGAGTACATAGGAACTCGCTTCGCCGGTGCGCAGCAACAACCTAATTGCAGAACTGTCGTTGGTGTTCTTCAGGTAAATTTATCATTTATATGTCAATGGTAAGACTTTCGGTTATTGGATAAATGCATTACTTGATAAAAGTCTACTGTTGATTTTGACAATACATGTTTTGAAGATTCTCTGATGATTGATCATCTACCTGCTACATAAGCCATTTAGACTTTAGTTGCGACAGTGTTTACTGTGAAAATGGCAATTAGATATTAAATTTTCCTCTTCTTTTTTTATTTTGCAGGAAGCCTTCCGGAAGTTTGTTGGACAGCCAGTATCAGTATTTTGCTCGAGTCGAACTGTGAGTGTTTCTTCTCAGCTGTAATGAGCTATGCCTAACCACGTGTAAATGTATTGGTCTAACCTATTTCATGTCTACCTTCAGACACGTTATGTAAATTCTCTGGAGCTCAGGTTTATTTATGACTTCTTTTCTTCAAATTCAACCTTTAATAAGTTTAAGTCTACGTAATATGGAAGTCCTTATCAAATGGAAGTGTCAATTGCTTTTAAGACTAATTCTATATTTGTAACAACATTTCTTTCCTTTCTATGTATAAACTATGTACCATTTACTTATTGCTATTTGACTAATTCTATATTTGTAACAACATTCCTTTCCTTTCTATAAACTATGTACCATTTACTTATTGCTATTTGAGGATTAGTAACACTGTAGCAGGTTCTTGCACATTCTCATCTATTTTCTTCCCTTCCCCTTCTAGATTCAGTTCCTCTCATTATTAGGGTGAAAACATTAGTGTCAAGGAAAAGAATGGGAAACCTATAAAAGAAAATAATGACTAGTTCTAAAAGATGAATTATGGAAAAGAAGGGCAAACCCAAATCCACTTGTGGGATTACACTGGGTATGTTGTTTGTCTAAAAGATGAATTTTGGAAGTAAAAGAAAAAGAATGTGGTTCAAAGAATAGGCCACAAACGGATTTCTCGGTTATTAAAAAAAAGTAATAAATGAGGTGGAAATGATCTTTGCTCCACTTGGTATTATGCATCAAGTAGAGGGGCAGGCCAATTATCCATCGAGTTTTGAACAGTGACCCCTGACCCTTCGGGGATTATGCAATGTGGGAATGTGTGACTTCAAAATGGAAAAAATGACTGTCACTTTCAAAGGACATCTTTTTACTAGTTGTTTATTTCCATTTTTGTGGATCTATTTCCTGCAAAAGCTGGTTATCTATGTCTTATTTCTAGCTCTTTGGAAGTTACTAAAATGTTCAACATTAACACACTTACAGCTTACTTTGGTTTATCTTTAGGATGCTGGAGTACATGCTCTATCAAATGTTTGCCATGTAGATGTTGAAAGGATAAGCAAAAGGAAACCTGGTGATGTGGTACTTTTCTTTTCTGTTTGTATGTTCCTTTTAAAAAATGGTTATCTTATGCTAATGAAAGTTCCACAATATCTGCACCGCGCGAGCAATTTCAATCTTTTCAGTAATTCCTAGAAATTTGTTATCATCCTGCTTCGATAGGTTGAATTATTTCCTTTACATTCTATTCTGTACTCGCGATTGAGTGACCAATTTTCATCTATTCCTACAAATATATAAGCCTCTAACTAACTTCTAAGTTGTTTAACTGCATGATCTCATGCTAAATCTTGCTGTTGAGTCTTGCACTATCCATGACATGAGAATAATGTTTAGGAAAAGGGAATGGACCTTCCCCAGTAAAAAGTTGATATGGTTCCAGTTGTTATGCAATGAGCTTTTATATAGTATGTCTTCTTTGTGGAGGACAATAGTTCTGGACGAGGAAGCGTAAACTATCAAATATTATCATCTTGAGTGTAAGAGACATGTCAGACATTAACAGATTTATACACTTATTTAAACTGTGGTTAGTATCTTCTGGTCTTATGCCCATCAAGTTTGACGCTATTAATAATTTCATATTATTTGACATCAATTTCCTGCTGCCTGACAGTTTGATACTTGGATATGTGATTGCTTGAGACTGGCCAAGGAACAAGTGGATGCTTTGTCAACAGAATAAACAATGCTCTTTTTGTATGTCTTAAAGTTAGAATAAAGTTTCATTGTATCTAACTGAGGTTCTCTCTACCTTCACAAGGTAGGGATAAGTTGCATACCCATCACTCTCCTTGGACATCACTTGTGGGATTACATACTTGGATATGTGATTGCTTGACACTGGCCAAGGAACAAGTGGATGCATTGTCAACAGAATAAACAATGCTCTTTTTATATGTCTTAAAGTTAGAATAAAGTTTCATTGTATCTAACTGAGGTTCTCTCTACCTTCACAAGGTAGGGATAAGTTG
>JBCEWC010000216.1:53783-68339 GCA_038996855.1 Solanum aculeatissimum
CATACCCATCACTCTCCTTGGACCCCACTTGTGGGATTACACTGGGTATGTTGTTGTTATCTAATTGAGGTTCTAACTTGTTTAAAGCGTGTCACCTATAGATAATATGTGAACTATAGGGTTGTGGGTAACAACAGAGATATGTGACTTTTGAGGCGGTGTGAGAAGTTCTAACCCTTTTTACCAATAAGTGAGAAGTTCCGACGTTTTTGGTTTGGCAAAGCTCATATGTCTGTAGTCTTAGTGCAGAGCGAATTTTTTTTCTTGCTTTCCTTCTTAAAAAAGATTTTTTAAATTTAGACTTGATTGGTTCATTACCAGGTTCATTATTAATGTTAAGAACTCACCAATTTGTCTTGCTAATGGTTTCTATCAACATATCCAACTTCTCTTCAAATTCTTGGCAATTAGTATTCAGAAGAAAGATAGTCACCATCCTATTTATTCTCACTCTCTTTGTCAACTGTATCCACTTTTTTGTTTGCATTATTGGTTATCAGTATCCTGAAGAAAGTAATTGTAATCCTGTTTATTTTTTCTTCTATACATACAAGTACAACTGGTTTTCATAAAGTTCTTTTACTAGTCTTTAAACTAGTTGCTCAATTGATCAATCAACTATGCCTGCAGTTTCAAAATCATTTTAGGTCGGTATGTGAATCCTCTGTATTTTTTCCATTCCATTCATGCCTGCTTCGTCCAATACTAAATAATTGTCTTTTAAACTTGTTTCTATTTCTTAACCAACCAATTAAGTTACTTTTCTAAATCATTATTTCTTGTATTTTTCTTGTGCAGTTACCTCCTCATGAACCTTTGGTGGTAAAAAGAGCTGTGAACCACTTTTTGCAGGTATAGCTATCTAACAATTTCTGATTCCTTATATTTAATTTTATACTAGCCTCCAGTAGTGCTGATCTTCCCATGATTCCTGATATTTAATTTTGTACAAGCCTCCAGTAGTGCTGATCTTCCCATGATATTTCCTTGAGGAATTATCTTTTCGTTTCTTTTTATTTGGGTGCATATGGAGGCTCGTCAAAGTTCCAATCTTTAAGTTCTCATATTTCTTTAGAATGAGTCTGCAAAGAACTAAGTTGCTCAGACTCTTCACATTCGGTGCCGCACTCGTGTCGACACGATGTGGGTGTCAGATGTGTACCAGATTTGGTCAACTGCTTTTGGATAATTTGACCAAATTTGAGAAAGAAATTGTGGACATTGAAGAAAATGGAATACCTTGCATATGTAATTTCTTTTGCCACTCACTGTCTTTTATCTCATTCTAGGATTCTCCCTAAGTTCTCCACATAATATCTCATAATTTAAGTTTTATAACTCTATTTTTAGATATTTGAATTATTTTTAGCCGAGAGGTCACCAACACTCCTTAATGCTGAGGAATACAATAGTAACTTACATCCAAAAAAAAATTTAGCCGAATCCCTGCACCCATATCCATATATGGATCTGTATGACCGTATTTTAAAATTTAGATTATAGAGACCTCTAAATCCGCACCCATATCAGACACCTACACCCGAGTCCGAGCAACTTAGGCAGAGAATTTAGAGTTTTCTAGGAATCTCATTATTAATGCATAGCTGTAACTGTTGGACAGTTTTGGTGGCTTAAATTGTTCTCCTGATACACCTAAAATTAAATAAAAAACCAGTGTATGGAGGATATAACCTCCACTTTAAGTTCATAACGTTACCACACTGATCGCGCACAATCATCTCTCCATGTTGGTTACAGCCCATTAGCTGCTTTTATCATGTGGTATGAAATATAAAGGTTGCTTTTGAATTCATACCTGGATCATTTTGGTTCAGCTGGACCATGGCAGTATAAATAGTCATTGCAAAAGCAATATCTTGGCAAAAATTGAAGGGAGTTTATGAGAATCTGGAAGTGATGCTCCCGTTTCCTGTACTGATTGTGATTTGTTTAATCCAAATTTGGCTACAGCAAAGTTCACATATGTGGGGATCTTTTCAGAAGATGATCTGAGGTCTAAGAAGAGTAAAATGATGATACTCTTTGCTCTACTACCCTAGGGTTGTCTCCTTTGAGTAAATGGTGGCGTCCTATGTACATGGAGAATAAACAACCACCCTTCTATTTGATGAGCAAGATTATTGTAGATGGATAGGGGTAAAACTGAAAGTATATGTGCAAGACAGTCAGATTAGTTTCAGTCAAGTTGGAGTGATGAAAATGAATGTGGAGGGATCAGAGATGGGTTGGGAAGTCCCACTCACCAACTGATTCATCTGAACCAAACAATTAGAACTCTAGAAGTAATCATTGATTCTTCAACTAAGTAAACCTGTCATTTCTCTCTCCTTCTATATTCCCCTCAGGTTTCCTGCAACAAAACCCTATACTAATCAAACTGGTATTTAAGTTTGTTAAACTACATTCACAGTGAAATTGAGGCAATACAACATAATGCTAATCAAGCTGATATTTAATTTTCTATCTGGAGGTACTGACCATTTGTATTCATTATGGTTTGGTTGCAGAAGAACGAGGGTGATATAATGGTTACTGACGTTCGGAGTGTTCCAGCTGATTTTCATGCCAGATATAAAGCTCAAGAACGCACGTAGGCATCAATGTCTCAATCATGTAGAATAATACTGAATCTGTACCATGAATATGCGATCCAAGTGACATCCCATCTCTTAAAATTGATTTTCTTTTTTTTGATGTGTATGGGAAAAGGTTAGCTGCAGGAATAGTCTTTTGTCCGGTTAGGATGATGTTATTTATGTGTATGTCGCTGCTCCTGATTGTTCTCTAATCCATTTTGAGAGTTGGTGTTTAACAGGGTAACAGTGGGCATATTTAAAGTAATTTTTTATTTGTATAAGGTGTTGAAACACTCAACATTTTATTATCCCCTTCACGTACCCTTCACATAATTAACTAGCATATGCTAAATTTGGGTTTTCCCGTCTTTCCGTGTGACACATACATATGACTTATGAGATCAATGTTGGGGTTTGATCATTGGGAATCTTGTTTTTAGATACTTCTACCGATTGTTATCTGGACCGGAGCCAGTATCAAGCTTTGAGAGAGACCGGGCTTGGCATGTGCCTGAGAATCTGGATCTTCTTTCTATGCAGGTTGACTAGCTGCATACTTTTTAAAGGTTTGTTATTATTATCCCATATAACGAAATTGTTTGTGTATTTTCCAGAAAGCATGTAACATTCTTATTGGACGTCATGACTTCAGTTCTTTCAGAGCAGCGGCTTGTCAGGTCAGCTTTTCTATCCTTGGACGCGTAACAGTGCTGTTTTATTTTTTAAAAAGTCTTATTATATTTTCCATTTATACCCTATTGTTCTTCTTTTCTTTCAATCTGTTCACCATAAATCTTGACTCTTTCCCTTGGGGATTTCTATTGCTGTATTCCTGTAGAGAAATTTGGACGAACTGAATATTGATGTTTGGCTCTTAACACTTCAAACATTAACAGGCCAACTCACCCATCAGAACTCTGGATGAACTTAATGTTATTGAGGTTGTTTCAACTCCATATTTTCCGTCAATCTCAGAGAGACTAAAGAGCAGTAGTGTCATGGAGGATCCAGCTGTATCCTTGGGTTCAGACACCAACCACTCCCAAATCTCCTTGAAAGCCAACGAAGAAGAGTTGGAAGCTTCAAACGGTGAGGCTGGTCAAGAGTTTGGTCTTAGGAGAAGACACCGTTGCTTTGTGGTAACTGCGAGGGCACGATCTTTTCTTTACCATCAGGTTGGTATTCCAAAAATATTTCAGAATAATAATGTCAATAGGAACCTCTATTTGATCCAAGAATCTAATCTAACATTGTTTTGGATGTTCTCCCTTGTTTTTAATTTATACATGAACCTTGGATATTTAGTCAAACTAACTTATAGGCCTCGTTGCCTAGTTATTGTGTTGCATAAGATGGTTTTGCAGTGTTTAATGCTACTTTCACTAAATTGGATTCTGTCTTGCATTTATTACTAAGCATATACATCATCAACTTTCTCTCTTTCAAAAAAAAAATGAATATATTGTCGGATTTGTCAATCTTTATACAAATGTTAACTCTTAAAAATAAGTCATGCAGGTTAGGCTGCTCGTTGGAGTCCTTAAGTCAGTTGGGGCTGGAGATCTAACAGTTCCAGATGGTACGTTCTTATACAAAACGTTTTAAGTCAATCGATAATAGTGGTTTTTAGTCTTGACCTATTAATTCATCTTCGATGTATCATTACAGTAAAACGCATCCTTGAAGCAAAATCCATCAGTGCAGCACCTCCGATGGCTCCTGCTTGTGGTCTTTATCTTGGACATGTCAAATATGATTTGCCTCCCGAGACTAATCAAAACTAACAAGTATAGTTTGATGTTCTGCGAGTGTATTCCTTGATCAAGCGAATTGAACAGCTTCTTGTTAACAACTTGCATTGTTTACATTAGGTGGATGAAAGTAATGGATATCAATTAGATATTTTTATTTGTGTTATGTTATGGTCAACCTTCAGGAACATCTAAAGTAGAGAGTTGAAACCTATTGTGTGGATTTTACAACTGATGATTATGTTGTCTTTGGCCACTGGTTTGGCAGGATTATTGATATTCACAAAGATGAAAGCAAAACCATTGTTCAATACAACAGTGACATCATTGTGAATATCACTAATCCTATCCAACTAATGCCATAGACAACATAATCATCAATTTTAAAATACATGGTAAGTTTCAATTCTGTTCTTGAAAGTTGACCCACGATACTGGAAAAACAATTTGAGTGTAGTAGATTGCAGGAGAAAACAAAAGCTATAGTGCTATGCTTTTGAATTACAATGTTATTACCACTGCCAACAGGCACTGCACTCCTCTTATTTTGAATTAGATTTGCAGTAGCCAGTATGATTATAAACGCTAACTGAAATAGGTTATATCACTCTTCCAGAATAGTAAATGTCAGAAAAACTAGTCCAGATACCTATGTTTACGATCAAATTTTAACGCCACAACCCAAACCCAAAAAAGGGTGCGTGGGTGGGTGGGGGAGCTACTGGGAGAGTTTATTACCCTCGATGCACCATACACAACCAAAAAAAATTTTTGCGATTCACATATGTTTCAGTCAATACTGTTCAAGAAGATTAAGAATAAACCTACTGCAGCAGCATGGAAATAGCTGCATGAATGGAACTCTTGCGAGTGGTGGAACCACCACGCTTAACCAGTGAATGTGGTCCATTCCAGACAGATCTTTCATTATCAGCAAACAGGTTTCGAGATAAATCCATAACTGTTGGATTTTCGAGATAACGCAAGTTCTCCAACATCTTGGCCTTCTGATACTTATCTTGCAATTCCTGTTCAAAACAGAGTGATGACACAATGTTAGTTGAAAGTCCTGAATTTGTTTATTGTAATAACCTGCCTTCCACTGTAAAACCTGGTTTAAAATTTTTGATCAGCCAACAGGGATCCTCTTGGACTGACGAAAAACATTATTTCCAGCTCAGTTTTTCTCCAGAGGACAAAATGATAAAAATGGGTTCAAGTGATGGTGACTCGGATAGTATTATGAACTTGAACTCCAGAAATTCTTTCATGCAAATTTTCAATTTTGGACTATGTTTTTCTTCAGAAAGAATTTTTTCCAGTGTGTATGCTTAGCAGTTAATTAGTGGCCGCCATTCAAGTAGGAATATGTCGTGAATATAGAGATACTGAAGAATGAACTGATATATGATGAACCAGGGTACTTGAAAGCCTTACTCATACTGGAAATAAAGGTATAAATAATACTTATCAGAGAGTATTTGCTTTCAATTGCTCACCTTTGGCCTCTGTTGTCCAGTTGCAGCATTTTCATCCCCATGCTGCACATTTTCTTTTCGACTGTCATTCAGCAAAACTCCACCTGGCTCCCCATTTTGCTTCCGATGATGTGCTTTGTGCTCATCTACAGATGCATAACCTGTCTGTAAACGCTCAGAAGTGACCCCCATACTTTTACTTTGTGTTCCCATTTCATTCCCCATCCCTTCCCCTAGCTTCTCACGTAAAACATCTTGGTTTTCAGTTAACTTTCTCTCTGCTCCTTTTTCTTGCATAATGGTGTCAACATCTGTCTCAGGTGAATTCTCCATGTTTGATGAGGTGTACTCTCGACTTTCTATAGGCGAAGTTTCCTTTTCAGAAAGAAAATGGAGAATGAACAGTTAGAAAGGAAATTGTATTAACTCTATCAGAATGATCACAAAAAAGTATTAACACTATCAGAATGATCACAAAAAAGTCGGAAACAGAATAACATCTCTATGCTAAAGTCATTAAACAAACATGGAATGCAAAAATCCATTTAAATCAACATCTCAAGTATATCAAAGTAAATCTTAACCAGCAACATACCCAGAAGCCAAGCAGATTGAATACCAAGCAAAAAAGACATGTCTTACTAGTCTAAATTTTCCCAGCTTTTTCAACTGTAGACTAGTTCATTAACAATTTTCTACTGACTACCTCATCTATGTGTGCAATTCCCATTATACGTTTAGATTTGGAGAGAGGAGATTTAATATTTCACCAGTCATGAAGAGTATGAGAGAGGTCGAAAAGATAGAGCTCATGCTAACCATATCGTTTATATCATGTTAATTAGTGAATCTGCTGCTTTATGCTGACATCTATCATTTGAACAAACAACATCAACTCCATCCAGGCACCATAACAACAACTCTCATGAATTGGAAATACAGAATATTTTCTCATGCGAAGCTCTTCCTAGGAGTTTACATGGAACAGTTACCAGGCTTGATTCTTAGGAGACCAGATTAACCACGCCAATCCATTTATAGCCTCAAGCAATCCCCAAAGCATGGTTTGGTTGGTTTAGCTCTGTTGTCTGACAGTTTAGTATGTTATGACATCAAGCCGATTATTCAGTATTTTACATAGATTACTCTCGTGGGAAGACACACTTCATCGATTGTTAATATTGTCATATTGATGACAAGCATTATAACAAGTGATGAACATGAAAGTATTGTTCAGGTTAAATGTCTCAAAAGTCATTTCCAGACTAAGGATTTGTGAAAACTTAGGCATCTCGGTGGCACAATTTAGCAGAACTATTATAATATCACAAGAAGCACAATCCTATTGATACTCTTACAGATTCTAATGTCCAGCAAAAAGAGCCTCTGAAAGACGCAGAACCAGCATCAGAGGCTTGTTGGCAAGCTTTATTATTATATCAGAATTACACGACTGATTTGATGTGGTTACTTAGTTCATTCAAGCTACTTGTGAGAGTGATTAAAATGCAGTAACCTGAATCCTAAGGAATATCAAGGTCTCTCCAAGCATAGTATTGCATAATTTTTAAAAAAAATATTTATTCACAAAGATGCCCTCCACAAATATGGTGGAAAAGATATAAAAAAAGTTTTGAGGGGCAATTGGGTCTTTAGCCATGCTAATGCATGCATTTAAATACCTTGCATTACTAATGCCATGGATTTCCCTGTGTTAGTAATACACAGGTAAGCATTAGTTACACATAGGTTGAAAAAGTGCACTAAACAAGGTACTACTAATACAAAAAACTAATGCATGCATTATTTCTTCTAATACACTCTACCAAGCGACCTTAAGAGTATACAATATGTACATTCCACCATGAAGTGTTAACAATTTTGTAAATATTATGCATTGTCTAGGATCAGATAAGATCAATTAAGAATACTCTTTTTCTGTAATTATGTACTCTTACATTCTGTTCTAAAATGTGTATATTACAATTTGAACCCACAGTAGGTTCTCTTTTTTATCTAGAGATTCCAATAGACACCCTAATCTAAACCCTCAACTATGAAATTTTCCAAGCATTTTAACAGAAATATATAAGACCAAGGTTTAAAAAGGCTATAAGTACCTCGGGCTTCATTCCATCATCACTAGCCTCGCCTTGATCATCCAACAACCTAGTGGTCTCCTCCCGCTCCTGCCTGCGCCGTATCATCACACATATAGCACAAAGGCAGCCTTCTTTGTGCTTCTTGAGCCTGAAGAGAAGTCCAATAAAATCGAGGGAAAAAATTTACACTTCCAACGAGTATTAACAGTAAATTGATACCAGAGTACCACCTTTGGGTTTTTTGTTAGCTTCACCATAATATAGCACATACTGAAACATATGGAAAAATGTGGGGGAGTAGGTTTTAATACTTCTTAAAAAGAGATTTTAAGGCAGAGAAGTGTGATACAGTTCCTAATTGGTGACCTTATGATTCAAAAACCACTAAATAAGATTCTACAAAATCTAGATTACCAAATATTTATCTAGATGACCAAATATTTATCTCTTAATTTTAACTTTACCAGGCTACAAACAAAATGGTAACTCTCGCCAGTGTTAATTTTATTTGGCATTGAACAATTATTGGGCAAACATATTATCAGCATTTTCCAACTTCTATGAAAAAAGAATCACTTTCATTATTTCATTTAGAGTTTTTAGATCCTTCATTTAGTCCTAACATTAGATACTCCAAACTTTCCTACGTTACGTAAAAGAGAATCTCCCTTATCAAAACCTTGGTTAAAGAGTCCATCAGGATATTGAAGCTAGGGTTACTACAGATATTAAGGTAAGTCCACTCTTATTTTCCCTTCCCATTATACGGTTCTCTCCCATCCCACACACCCTAGCAGTGACCTCCCTTCAGTGCTTCTCTCTGAGTGACCTTCTTATGTCAACCTCCTTCAAGATATCTCATTCTCTGCACCTAGTTCACCAACTCCTGTCCTGCCAATGGCACATCCCCCTTCCCTGATATCCCTTTCTCTGGCACCCATAACCAGCCATTTAACTCCCTCATCCGGCTCACCTCATCCTTGAGTACGTCCTTCTATGGAAAACATCCGCCAAATCACCTAGACAATTCCACAAGTATCGACTCTCCACCACTGAATGGCTTACTTAGTATCAGCAGCAAGAATGCATTTTCCCAGCGAAAGGAAAAGATGCTTACCATCCAAGAATTTGTTTTCTTTTTTTTTTTTATAACCACGAAAGAAGTATTTTGTTGGATACATAGAATTCACCTAAAAAATCATGCGAAAGAAAAAGATTCAGCCAATTATTGGAGTAATACCAGTTTCTGGATGACTATGGTAAAATGCAACAGAATACGAGTAGTCGTGGCACATAGTTGCTTCATAATGGCGAACATCTCCTGAGACTTAATAATATAGCAATAGAGATATCTAGTTTGGAGAGGAGCTTAAATGTCCATTTTCTGTTTTAGAAGAAAGATATAATTATCAGTGATTTATTATCTTCCATCTCCAACACTTATCAATAAAAAATGCAGAATTAACACAAAGATTTTTATCTCTATAAACCTTTTTCTAGTTGTATAAGAAACTTTCTCAACTGATATCGTAAACTCCACTTCTCAAGCTCCCAGTCCAGGCCTGACAGTGGTCCTTCCTGCTTAGCTCCGTTGGTGGCTAGAACACCAACCTTATGATTGGAGGTGGAGGTGGAGGTGGAGGTGCAGGTGTCTTTACCACAGGGTAAACATCGTGAACTATTTGTTCTTTTCTGATAATAAGGTTTCAATTTTTCCTCATTTATATCATACAAACATATCTAGACCCCTAATATAAGTGATGAACAATGAGGAAAGTACATAAACAGAACATAGATCATCATACCCTTGAAGCCTTTTGTTTTGTTTGTGAGTTAAAGAACCACTTTTTGTAGCTTCCTTTCCATGACTTGAAGGTGTAGTCTCCTTAATTTGACTGCTTTCGGCACCTAATAAGGTAAGAAGACAAGAATTACTGCTGGTTAACTGTTTTAAGACTGAAGCAAGATACATATGTTAATATGCAACATTGATGAACAAATTATAATTGCAAGGCTTGCAGAAAAGGAAGAAAAACATATGAGCAAATTCAGCAACTGATACTGATAAGACAATATATTAAGGTACAAGAGAGATTTACTTTGCAGATGATCACTGTATAAACCAGCTGCTGTCCAGTACTTTGCAAAGTTCTTTTTCACCCGTTTCATGAGCTCCATAACATAATCACCTTTATTATTGTACTTGTAGCAGTTGTCCCATATATATTGCACATCCTTATAGACGTCCTCAGAGTTCATGTATTTGACACCACTTTCCAGATTACTACATATCGTCCCGAAATCCATAGGTGTATCTATAACATCAAAATAATCCTGCTCCCCACACCAGTTGAAAAAGAATTAGTTAATGTACAAGATGAAGGGAAAAAGGGACAAGGCAAAGCTTCCAAAAGATTTTATGACAATAATCAGAAGACAAAGACTAAAACATCTGCATACTTCCTTGCCATCACTTCGTTTTTTCTTTCATATTCCCAGGTAAAACCAGTTTCCTGATATTGGACTAGAAGTGTAATATTTTGAACTTAAGTAATGCCACAAGCAACTTATTTCAATGGAAGTCGGAATGATGTTGACCCCCAAAAATACAGAGTACTTTTTTCAGCCTACATGAGAACTATTTACAATAGAGTTATTCAATCAAATAGATTTTCAAAGATTCTCTATTACTTCGAAAAAAGAAAAAAAACACATGGACATGGGCCTTAATTATTGAACTTGAACTTGAACTTCCAAAGCCAATTCTAGATGACATTACATACGATGGAATAAAAGAAATACAAGAAAATAAATTATTTACTTACAGGAATTCCAAGAGCAATGGGATCAACTGGAGTATTGAAGGGCTCTGCAGCATCCATTTTCATAATTTTTCTTATAACCTAAGTTAACAGGAAATTAAAATAAATTAGTATAAAAGCAATGATCTTAAGATGTCTTTTTAAAGATACTGAATCTCCTTAGCATGGTAACCTATGTTAAAACTATGTTTGGTTCCATGAAAGAGATGGGAAAGGGGTAGGACTAAAGAAAAGAGAAGTTCATTGATGTATAATACATCAATGAAAAGGAAGTAATACGTCATGTATTACTACCCCTAAGTGAAGATAAGGGTGAAAGGGAAGTAAAAGGTACGTAATTTGTCATATTCCCCCAATTCTGGAGAGGATTAAAATAGTTAGTATGGAGGAATAACCTCCCAATTATACTTCCACTAAGCTTTTACTTCCTTTCCAACTAACAGGCAACAGCTATAACCCAACCACATAGGGCATATGGAATATGTGTAAAATATACATCTGATGAACATGCTAGGACAAATAGGTTCTTTGCAGTGCTTACCTCCAAAGCAGTGTCTAGTTCCAGTTTGTTTAATCTCATATCACGGTGAAGTAACTCAGGCTCTTGTTTTTTTGTCTTCTCTTCCTTCACCATTTCAACATTACTACAAGGGCTCATGCTTGAAGAGAAGCACTTTGAAGACTTAATCTTTATGCCTCCAGATTTTTTTAGCGCATTTCCCGGGGTAGTTACATTAGCCTCAGGCAATGAGTTTGCACTGTCTTCTATTTTCTCATTAGAGACAACCTGTTTTTCTGGACCAGCTTGCTGGCTACTTTTATCAGTATCACTATGAGTAGCTACTTCTGAAGAATTAAGCTGTGCATCTACTTTTTTAGATGTTTTGATCTTTACTTTCATACGCCCATAAACTGCTAAACCTGGGGGTTTATCCCTTGACACACCAGAAGTAGCAATCACAGGTTTTTCCAGTTGATCAGTTCCAGTAGAAGATGGTGTCTCAGCCTCAATGCCGGAGTTAACTCCATCATTGCGAACGTCTTCCGTACCAGAACTAGTTTCTGAATTCATGCTATCATTATTAGATGCTCCCTCACTTGTACCTATTATCCGAAGCTTCTTTGCTTTACCTTGTTTGTTTCCACGACGGCGCTTCATCTTTCCTTAAAAACTGATTCAGGTGATCCGTAGCCTTTAGTTAGTTGAAATTGATAGCCTTAGAATGGTGAAAAAAGGATCAGCTATTTCGCATAATTTGGCACTAGGCTGCTTCAAGCAGGGAAAGACTGATCAGCCTACAAAAATCACGATAAGCAGGGCCCAGTTAAGAAAAATTAAAGAACATCATCCACTTCAGCTGCAAACTACACAAACGAAATCCATCACAAAATAAATTTAAGAGCCCTAACTTGAGCACCAATTTCTTAATGTGTCATACACTCATACTTGACATGGATCTGCAACACCTCAAAACAAGAAATTGATTAAAATAAATAGAAATTGCAACACACTTCCTAAGTTATCAAGAATATTTCTGTGCAAGTCTTCCATAAAGAGAAGTTCACTGAAGATGCATGTAATTGATACGAAATGGAATATTTACTGCTGGGAGAAGTTGTTCGTTGTGTTTGCGGAGGGGTACTTGGTCGTTAAGTTCGTTAGAACAGTAGCTGGGTTAAATTTATTAGTTTAATGCTTTAGTTCCCTTTTCATTTAAGTTATCGTTATGGTATTGCCATTGTGGCCCCATTAATTACTTTCTATTTAACACTTCTATTCCTAAGTTTTTACTTTTTCTGCTATGTAATGATATATATATACTGTATTTGCTCCATCAGTGAGAGGCAATGAAAGAGTACCTTTAATTTTACTCTAGTTTCTTCTTAGTTAATGGAACTATGTCTGAAGATATAAATGAAATCAATTTCTTAATGTGTCATACACTCATACTTGACATGGATCTGCAACACCCCAAAACAAGAAAATTGATTACAATAAATAGAATCTGCAATACACTTCCAGATTTTTCAAATTTTTATTGTGCTAAACTTCCATAAAAGAGGACTTAACTAAAGATACATGCAATCTTCAAATAAAATCTACTGAACACACAAAACTATGATACATCATTCTAATGTTAAATCTCTTCTCAGAATTCCAAATCAGGGTATAAAATTTACCAACAGTGAGAGAAACCAAAACCAAACCCTAGAATCCACCCACAACAAACATATAAGAGGGAAAAAAGAAAGAAACAAACCAATCTAATTCAAAGCCTGAACAGATTATCAAAAGAAGAACCACATTAAGAGACCAGAAAAAACCAAAAATCAAAATGACAATTAGCAAAAGAAAAAGGAAAAACACCAACTCAAAATCTGTCAAAGGATCAAAATTCAAGAACTTGAAAGACAGAATCTTGGACAAAACCAACAAAACCCCATTTACAGAAAACAAAGATAAAAACACCCATGATAAAAGAAAACATGAATCATTTCAAGAACCAAAATCTTTAAGGTACTTGAAGGCCAAGAATCTCACCTTTTCGTCTGTAATTTAACCTTCAGTTGGAAAAAACTTGCTCTCTCTTTCCCTCTCCCTTGCCTTTTGAGTTGATATACGTTGGCGGTCGAATTCAAATATCCAAAAAATATTTGAAAATTTTAAGGTTGGGAAGTAAAGCCCCTAACACACAAAAGCTATGTCGGAATTACAGAAGCGAAGACCCATAAAAACCCCTCTTTTTTTTTTCCTTTTTTCTTTGTTTTCACTTTTCGCCTTCCCCTTCCACGTTGGGATAATTATATATTTATAAATATAAAATAAATATTTTATATTATTAACAATAACCCACTACTTTTCTAAAGATGTCACCCAACTCCCCTCAAATTTTATTTTGAGCAAATTAAGCTTATGATACTCGATTTTTTTCGAGTTATATTATTGAGACTTATAGTACTTTTTATAGTATTTTAAAATAATATATGTTACTTATTTTATCTCAAATTATGTCATACATATAAAATTTTGATAGTCAGTCAAAATTTCATTTATGTGGAAAATTTTCAAGAATCATTTAAATTTTTAAGTTGATAATTATTTTGATATATAGTACCATGTATATGTTACTTCTTCCGTCCTAATCTAAGCTGCTAATTATTGTGATTTATTGTACTTTTTATATAAAATTAAATTGTGAATTGTTGTGATTTATAATATTTTTTACATAATAATTTAATATATAATAAATTCCAAAAAAAAAATTAAAAGAAATAAATTAAGTGTTTCCCTCCCCCGCGTCAAACCTAGTTGTCCAACTAGCTATTTCATTATAACTCGGAGAAAATATAAAATTGAATAAAAGTAGACACATTAATAACCTTGTCGAAGCAGGTAGGATAATCAACAAAATAGACACATCAATAATCAGCTAAAAAAATTAGAATAAACAAAGTATAAAAATAAATAAAAATAGACACGTTAATAATCAGCTACCTTCTTCTAGCAGCTGAATCAGATACGATAACTCTAAGTTCCTCAAGTTATTCTCTTATTTAATAGGCCGAAAATACAATGATAATGTAAAAAAATAATTTATTATATTTATAAAGCTTAACATATAGAAGCAAATCAGTTACACTTTTTACTAAATCAACAATTAATGTTGTCAAAAGATTTACCAATAATTACTCAATTGGTATCTTGACTATATATACATAAATAAAGTTTGATACTCCCTCTGTCCATCTTTACTTGGCCCCTATACTATTTTAGGATGTCCAACAATACTTGTCCAGTTTATGAA